>JAJJMA010122631.1:0-11901 GCA_023529015.1 Papaver nudicaule
GAGCTAATTATTCCGTCATTTTTTTTTTCCGATGATGAGGATTTTGAATTGATTATTCCGTCATTTTTCTTTGAAGACTTTGTAGAGGAGGAAACGGACAATCGTTGTGAGAGACGTACATGTTTGAAGGAGTTCTTCCTTCTTCACAACAACCTCAGTGGTAAGGCCTGTTCATCTTTACAATTTGATTCTACTCGCCCATTGTTTGATCGTGGTAAATATGAAGCTGTGACACTGTCTTATTATTATGGAAACTGGCTTTGTAAAAGGGATTCTAAACATGGGTATCAGTCAGAATTTCCATTCGTCAATTCAAAATCATTTGATTTGGATATGGAAAGGTATTTCGTTTGTGAGGGTAATGTGTTTGTTATAATACCTCAAAGAAACAGTATAGTTTGGAGTTGTATTACTAGTATTTGTTCTAATTTTCATCTTGGCTATACATGCTTGATATTTGATAGAGGGAGGTGTCCAAATTCATTTGATGAGTTATGTCTGCGACTAATTTCGGGAGTTGGGTACGGATTATATTTTGCATTTGAACATCTGATTGTGTTTATTAATAATGATGATGGAATTTTTTATGGATGGAAACTGTTTGTGAAATGTACTGAGAGGACTATGGTGAGTCTTAATAATGCTAATGCTTATCCTTCTCGGCTGCTTAAGGAAGCTGATATAACATCCACTAAATTATCCGCTCCGACTGTGAGATACATGGATTTTGTTAGATTACCAAGCTTTAGTATTCCTGGTTTGGGTTCAAGTATGGTAGAGCACCACTTATGGTTCCAGCTTATGATTGAGTTGTCTGTGAAGAGAAAAGGAAAGATAGAAAAAATTCACTGTTATTCTTGCTGCCACTGTGAAGTTTGCTATTTCCAGAATACATGTATGCATCAACTTACTTCGTATATCTTCTCTCATGACTTCAGTCAAGTTTCTCTTGCTCACCTGTTGCAGCAAAAGTAGAATAGTGGTGTCTGTTTTTATCTATTCTTTGTCTATACTTGCACCTTATTTGACCCGGTAAGGAAGTCTGACGAGTCTATGTTAGTGGAGAAGTGCAGTGGGAAATCTGTTTTTGAGTTCTTATTGGCATATTCAGTGAGAATTTTACTGGTACTTCTACATTCTGAACTGAGTTGTTTGCACACATTCTATGGTGCTCAATATCTTCTTTCTCGTTCCATTCAGATGTGTAGTTCTTTGCACCAGCCAATGCTTCACAGTTGGGAAAACCTTGTGGATGGAACTCTGCAAGCTCAGATTTTACTCTTGACCGTTCAAATTCTGACTGAGCAGTTGATGTTAGTGGATATCTTAAAGTGGAACTTTAACTTGCTTGCCACTGAGTTATGGAGTTTGGATAGTGGTGGCACCTGTTTATATCTGGCTGCTGAAATTCTCATGTCAGCAAATGCATTCTCCATGCACCCAAGTGAGTGGAACCTGCAAGATGAATGGTGAACCATTTTGGTTCCAAGAATATACTTCTATGATGATGCTCACCTTTCCGAGAAGTCACGACCAAAGTTTAAAGGTGAGTTTCTCCTTGCAATGTCCATTTCCTACACATATGTACTGTGGCGTTTATATTATTTTTGAAAGAGGGGCTCCTGCGAGTCCTTTCCTTATCCTTGTGGACAAGGATAATTTCGAGGGGTCGGGAATATCATGTGTTACTACTCTGTGGTTGGATTACCTGAGTGCTAGATTTACATCGGTGCCGAACAGAGTTTCTGCTGTTGGAACTGAAGACGTGAATGTATATAGGGATTTTATTACACTGGTCATGTCTCAGTATTATACGATATATGTTGTTTGTTGTTATCTGTTGTTGCATCTAGTGGTTTATCAACTATTGAGGGAATACTTGAGGTGGAAGTTCAGATTGTTCTCACCAGTTGAAGGGTTTATGTTTACGGACAACCGGATTTCTGTGAGTTTGCTCAAAGCTGGAGTTATGTTACTTGCAACTGCAAGTGAGCAACATCTTACATTCACTTTTGATAGATATGCACCTAGTTCAAGTCTCAATATAGTTTTTGCCACCATTGTATACACAAGTGGGATGAAGGGAGTAAGTCAGCAAGTTAAGATTGACTTAGAGTTTGCTGAAAAGAGAGGAGGAAAAGCTGTCATTCCATGGGAACTGAATGCAACTTCTGCTGTGATGGTCAGACATGTGCCCCGAAGGACTGAAGTGTACAAGCATCTTCCAGAAGTCCTCATGAGTAAAACAAGTTGGAACTGGGCCACTGCTCGACTGTCAATCATTGGTACACTTTTGCTTCTTCATGGTCAAGTTGAGTTTTTAGATGGGGTAAATTGTGGCAATTCCACTTTTGGAATTCTTCCTTCTGAATGCAAGAGAAACAAGACCTATACTGACGACCCATGTGGTAGAGACCAAGTTCGGAGTTGTGCAGAGAATGGAGTTGCTGGTGTTATAGAAGATGGCACCAGAAGGTTAAGTTTTATGACCAGAATTACACAGGAAACTGCAACCAGGAATAAGGTTTGGTCTTTCACAGAGAAAGAGACATTGGTGGGTGGGCTTCGTTTTGGGGTAAAATTGTTGGGCCTCATCAGGTTACTCTCTAAAGTCATTTCTACTGGGCTTCTCATATATATCCGGGGAAGCAACTCTTGTAGTCAGTCAGTTAGACGAAAGCTATCTATTACCGGCTACAATCCTAACTGCCACATACCAAAGGTGTAGTGGGCGTCGAGTCTCCGTTTGAAGCTTCTTTTAGCTCTCATCCTTGAGGACAAGGATGTTTCAAGGGGAGTGGTATGTCATGTACCTTAAGTGAGAGGGGAGTGCCCTTATATATTTTTGCGTCTGTACTTAGTATTATCTATAGTTTGGTGCTCTTTAGCTTACTCTAGGGTGTTTTTATCATTAGGGTCATGTTTGTAGAGAGTATAATTATTGTCTTTCGAGTCTGTAAGGGATTATTCGATTATTATTGATTCAGAACTCAGGTTCTTAGGCTGCTTTTAGCAGAGGTTATCGGTTACCCAAATCTCTTGATTTCTCTCTTGTTGTGGGAACACAACATAGTTAGTTTGTACAATTAGTGCTCTTATGTTGTAATTTTCTTGGTAATGTGATTCTTGAATACTAGACTTTGTGCGAGTAGTTTTACAGTGGTTTAAGCGTCTTTATATGGTTAACTGATTGCAGGAGTGTCATTTCTAACAGTTACGAGGGCCGATCGGAATCCTTCCTTGATCTATCAAAACCGTTTACTCGTTCTGATTCTGCTCAAGATCTTGCTAAACCAGTTGATCCATTTTCAAGGAAACGCAAGATAATGCGTGACATTTCACAAAGATAGATGTCTTTCTAGACAAGGTGGGATGCCATCAACAGAGAAAACAACAACAAACACGGATCAACTAAGTACCACAGATAGCTTCGCCGGGATAGGGTTATTGTCATCAAGTTCAACAACTGCAAGCAATGCTGAAGGAAACAGTGAGATTTATCTTCGTCAGCGTCTCCTCCTGCACGTCGTGAGCCTTTGCATCCACCAGTTGGTTCATCGCCGAGTCTTACATATACTGCTGCTGCTGGTGCTCCTAGTGATGGTAACCAAGGCTCTTCTACAGAGTTACAGTCTCCAGCTGGTTCTGCTGCTGCTGAAGGTAGTGGACCATGCACCAGAAGAACCACAGAAGTAGCTAGCTGCTGCTACTCTTATTAACTTCACATTTCTTAGTCTACGACGTGATGGTCCTTATCAAAGTATCTGTGATGGATTGGGTTCCTTACCTGCAAGTAAACAGAATGATATTGTCGATGAATGTAATAAGGTTGCATAAATATGTGCATGGAGTGTTTAGATTGAAGAAATTTTTGTTACAGTATGAATCAATGGGATTTTTGTTGCAGTAGCTTACATATTCTGGACTGGAATGGATGTCAGACTGGTTAGCGAACTCGTCATAGGACTAAACCAGGCAGCCCTGTAAGGCTTTAACACGTGTTGCACTGAACTGGCAAAAAATTAGCTACTCTATTCAATTCATAGAGCTTCAATGGTAACTGGTGGACTCACCAGGAATTGGTCGAGCTATATAAATGGGGAAAAATCGTTTAGTCCTATTTTCACCGATTTATAGCTGGTTAGTCCTTTGTGAAACAAGTCTTCCTATTTAGTCCTTTATTGTTTGAAAATATCCAAATTACCAAAATATCCTTATTGGTAAAACAAGTCTTCCTAGTTAGTCCTTTATTGTTTGAAAATACCCTTACCGCATTAATCTGTAGTCAAACAAGTCTTCCTAGTTAGTCCTTTTTTGTATATATCATATGTCAAAATGAACTCCATAAAGTTCAGTTATTACATTCATATTCAAGTAGAAAAAGCATGAATATTGACATTTCATATTCCTCAATGAACTCTAATGAGGCGTTCACTAATTCACATGACATGTTGCAAAAATGGTCCATATCAAAAGATGAATCGCATCTATCTAAATGAACGCTAAAAAAAAACTTAAAAGCAAAAAAAACATGAATATTGACATTTCATATTCCTCAATGAAGTTTACAAACGTGTTCACTAATTCACATGAAGTGTTGCAAAAAAAAAAAAAAAAAAAAAAAAAATAAAAAATAAAAAACACCTAGTTACATGACTAGAAAATTATCAGTCAATTTGCTCTATATGGTTACAACTTACAAGTAGCTCTGCTATGGTGAACACTTTATCAACACCTTGTGCAAACCATAGATCTTCTCATCCACTCCCAAGCATTCTTTATCCGCTTTTGTGTCATATATGAACCATAAACAGCTTGTATTTGCGTCATATTTGAGGATGAACAACAATAAAATTGTGTCATATTTGAATATGAACCATAGGTCTTTTCATCCTCTCCCAAGCATTCTTCATCCTCTTTTGTGTCATATATGAATATGAACCATAAACAGCTTGTATTTGCGTTATATTTGAGGATGAACAGAAGTAAAATTGTGTCATATTTGAAGATGATCCATAAACAACAAAACAAAAAATGTGTCATATTTCAAGATGAACAACATGAAAACAAAGGAATTGCATTAAAAAACATCACAAATTTGTGTCATATTTGAATATGAACCATAAACAACAAAACAAAAACGTGTCATATTCGAAGATGAACAGCAATAAACAAAAATCAACCATATATTGGCAGTAAAGTTTGTGTCATATGTCATATATGAATATGAACCATAAACAACTTGCATTTGCATCATGTTTGAGAATGAACAACAGTAAAATTGTGTCATATTTGAAGATGAACCATAAACAGCAAAACAAAAAATGTGTCATATTTGAAGATGAACAACATGAAAACAAAGGAATTGCGTTAAAAACATCATAATTTGTGTCATATTTGAATATGAACCATAAACTGCAATTTTTTTTGTCATATTTAAACATAAACAACAAAACAAAAACGAGTTATATTCGAAGATGAACAACAAAAAACAAATATGAACCATAAATCAGCAGTAAAGTTTGTGTCATATATGAATATGAACCATAAACAACTTGTATTTGCGTCATATTTGAGGATGAACAGCAGTAAAATTGTGTCATATTTGAAGATGAACCATAAACAACAAAACAAAACATGTGTCATATTTGAAGATGAACAACATGAGAACAAAGGAATTGCATAAAAAACATCATAAATTTGTGTCATATTTGAATATGAACCATAAAGAGCAAACGCAAAAACGTGTCATGTTCGAAGATGAAAAACAATAAACAAATGTGAACCATAAATCGGCAGTAGTTTGTGTTATATATGAATATGAACCATAAACATCTTGTATTTGCGTCATATTTGAGGATGAACAGCAGTGAAATTGTGTCATATTTGAAGATGAACCATAAACAACAAAGCAAAAAATGTGTCTTATCTGAAGATGATCTACATTCAAATTCTAAGAACTAAGAAAACACAGGTCCACTTTCAAAACAAATAGAAAATCAGATCCACATCCGAAAAAAAAACTACAAAAACAAGATCTACATTCATAGATACATTGGATATACATACAAAAACACAGATCTACATTAATAACCAAATCTACATCTAAAAAACCTACAAAAACAAGATCCACATTCATAGATACATTGGATATACAAACAAAAACAAGATCTATATTCCAAAACTAAATTAGAAAGAAGAAAAACGAATTAAACGTACCACGTAGTTTGTAGTTCGAAAAATATCTAGATAAAACTTCTTATGCATTTGAAGCTATGAATGAAATTGGTTACAAAGAAACTCTAGAAAAAGAACAAATTTCTCTTCTTCTTCTTCTTCTTCTTCTTCTCTTTCCTAAAAACCAGATCTATAAAAAAATATGAATCTAATATAGAATCACCTAATTATATACTTTTTTTTATTAAAAGAGTAGTTAGGGGATTTAGAAAAATTAATTTAAAGAGGTGACGTTTACCCTTAGGACTAAATAAGAATATTAGGACTAACTAGGAAGCCAATTTAAAAAAAAAAATGACTAACTGGGAAGACTTGTTTGACTACAGGATTAGAAGGATATATTTTTTTTAACTGGAAAATTAGACTTTTATTGATGAATTAAGAAACTTGCACAGATGATTGTTCAACCAGAATTTGGTTGGCAATACAACTTGGAAAAGAGTTAAACCAACACCTAGTAAGTTTTTCAATACGAGCAGTTTTAGATAGTATATCTGTTATCTTATTTCTTTCTTTCGGTGCATAATAGCCCCGCCAAGAACTAAACTCATTAAAAATAGAAATGATTTCCTTGATATGTAGCTGCAACCTCCAGGATATGTTGATTGTTCCTCTAGTGACTGCATTGACTATGATTTGGGAATCCAACTCGAAATTAACCTTCTCCAGCTTTAATTCTTCGCCCATCGAACGGCCTCACCGAGAGCTAGACATTCTGCTTGTTATGCGCTCCATGAATCCTCGATGTGTGTGCATTTTGAAGCTTTCGGTTCCTCTGCAAAATTACGTAAAATTAGTCAAGTACCACCTTTTTTAGAAATGCTATGATATGAACCATCACAGTCAAGAGTAAGATAATCTACAACGGGTGGTATTCATCTAATATTAGCTCTATTAGTCTTTGGGACATATTAGAAGGATATATTAAGACTAATAGACGGACTAAATAACAGTTTCTACTATATAAATTCGAAAATTTTGTTTTGAGTAGAAAAGGGAAACATTAAGAAAACTATTTGATCTGGTTTTCGGGTTTGAGAGAGCAACTGAAAAACACATAAGAAGAATGAATGAGTTTTTTAGTTTTAGAATGAAGGAAATATCTATCGCTTTGATTTATGTTTCTGGAGAGAAGAAAACGTAATTGACGTATTTGCCCAACAATATTTTTTGAAGTTACGAAATGGTCTGAAGGAAAATAAAGGAAAGAAAAAAAAATAAGGGCAACTGCATCTATTCACTGTACCCTGGTAAAAATTCATATTTCCTTTAATATATAGGTATAATTCCTAGATTACTCTTAAGGTCGGGTACCCAACGGATTTGGCAGATTTACCCGTGTCCCGTCCGCCAAAATGACGGATTCGAAACGCAACCCGTGTCCAGTCCACCAAATGGCGGATCGAATACCCATCCGCCAAAGTGCGGATCGGATCGAAAAAATCCAGCGGATACCCGTCCGTTGCTCAGCCCTAGGTATTACTGATTAATAAATTTTGCCGGTCTAGACCGGTGGCTTGATGGACCGTAGCTGCTGGGCCATTTGAAGAACTATGGCATGGGCTTCACAAGCTTACCGCGCCATGTACTTTACTTGCAGGAGAAACCCTGCTGAAACAAACGTATCTAACAGAATTAGGTTTGCTATTTTCATTTTCGGAACCGCTCTTCCATCTCTGGTAGCCTGATTCGATGGGGAAGGAACTGGTAATTCAAATTGGTGGTGATTTGGAAGAAAGGGAGTTATCAGTCGGTTGTTGCAGTGGGTATTGCTTTGATGTCTGGGGTTGTCAATATCATATGGGCTAGAAATGATAGAAAGGGTTTTGAAGCTGATCATTCATGGAGTTAACTGGTGGTGCTGGTTTATGAATTATGGTTTTGTTGTGAGAATGGAATATTGCAGGGAAAGGAGATCTAGAAGAACACAACACAGGCATATTAGTTTGTGCGTGCCCATCTAGTGTTCGATAAAAGATCCGAATGAGTTATTGTTGTTCACTGACACTGACTAAGCTGCTGCCGTGAGTTTTTGTGGGGTTAAATTGCAAGGGGGTTTTGTGCAGAAGATGTATAGACTGTTGGGGTACAGATTCAGGTGGAAATTTAGGTTGTGTAATTTCAGGCGGGTGAACTGGTGCAGTCAATTGGTGATGTTTTTCAAGGGAGTTTGAGGCGTGAATTGTGGTTATTCTATGAATCATCAAGTGTGTTTCAGGCATGGTTTTGCGCAGTTTCTGTCAAGAAGAAGTTTCTCCAGATGTGGTAACACTCAGTATATTAGTAGATGGGATGTGCAAGCATGGAAAGTGTTGGTAGTGCACTTGAGTTACTTTAGGAAAATGCAGTATAAAGGTTTGAAAGGAAATGCTGTTACTTGCTCTGCTTTGATCAGTGCATACTGCAATGTCAACAATACTGAAAAGGCGATGGAGATTTTCAACGATATGTTGAGAACTGGTTGTGCCTGATGCGATTGTTTATTACTCTTTGATAAATGGATTAAGTCAGGCGGGAAAATTGGATGATGCATGCTCTATAAAATCTAGAATGCAGGAAACTGGTTTTCGTTTGGATCGTTTGGGTTACAAGATAATAATCAGTGGGTTACTCAAAAAGAATAAGTTTGATAAAGCTTGTGAACTCCTCAAGGAGATGATTGATGTAGGGATTCAACCTGATGAGATAATTTCTCAATCAAGCCAATCAGGGGATTTTTCAACTGCCCATCAGGTCATGAAGCATGAGCAAGAAAGGTCTTGTTCCCACGGTGGTTACTTATGGTGCGTTAATACATATGGGTTACTGCAAAGCCGACAAGTTTGATGAAGCCATGAAGATTTTCAAAGATATGAGTTCAACCTCAAAAGTCTCACCCAATACTGAGATGTACAATATGCTAATTGGTTCACTTTGCTAGAAAGAGGACATTCAATCAGCAATGTCGTTACTGGATGAAATGGAAGGTAAAGAAGTGATTCCAAATGTGATAACATACAATGCCATATTAAGAGGTTTGTCTGAGAGAAATCGGTTGGACAAGGCATTTGAGATCATGGATAAGATGGGTAAACAGAATTGTAATCCAAACTATGTTACTAGTTGGCTTCCTCAAGTTGGTGAGACAGAAAAATTTGAGGCTTTTTTTAAACGGTTTTTCAGGGGTTTTTAGAGCAGGAAAACTGGCAATTCTGTGTTGGTGAATGGTTACAGGGTCTGATGGGTGTGATGAGTTCAAAGGGTTGGGGCCTCCTGACTTGCAGGGCATTAGAGAATGGGGCTTCTTGGCTGTTTTAGGGAGTGGAGACTTGAGATTGGATGCTTAAACAAGAGACTCATGTCCGGTGTTTGGCTACAATCGGCATAGAGAGACAACTTCGAAAGTCTAAGTAAGGTAAAAGCAACTTCTGTTGCAATTGCCAAACACCTCCTAAATCCCCAAGTAATCACATTACCGATTTTACCCCTGATAACAGTCGACAGGTAGGACTTTGTTGTGTATAAAAGGTCTTTTCACTCTTTACTTCACTTCCTCCTCTGTTTCGCTCGCTCTGTTTTTCAACTCTGCTTCATCAGAGAAGTTCTTGAAGAAAAACTCACTCATCTCAGAATCAAAACCCTAGAGTCGAATAATACTCATCAAAACCTTACTACACATAAAACCCATACTTTAAATTCTCAATCTCATTCAAGAAAACACCAAAAGGAATCATCTTTCTGTTTTCACATTCAAGCTTAGAGGGATTTCTGGTTCGTGGCAATTTATAGGGTAATTTGCTATCTTTGTGAGAAGAACTATTGTTTCAATAACAATGGATAAAGGGAAACGTAAAATGGTGGAAGATGATAAAGGAAAAGAGGAACGAAGGAAGAAGAATACTCGTAATGCTCCAGTAATAAGAATCGGCAGCAGTAATGGTGAACAAGGAAGAAAGGAAGAGGAAGAACAAGAAGATGAGAAAGCTTCATTTGAATCCGCAGAACCATATAAGTAAGTACCTAAGAACTTCCTGATTTTTGATTATTGGGGGCATTTCTTGATTCTTGGGGTCATTTTCTTGAATTGCTGTTTTAGACAAGTTCTATGTTATAGTTCATTAGTGCTTATCTTTTTGTATGGTTCTTTACTGTGATCCAGAGAATTAATGTATGCTTCCTGCAATTTGGTTCAATCTTGATTTGCATGATAAACATATTTCGTTTTCTTTGTATTGGCAATGCAATATTTCACCAACGGTTTATATCACTTGATATTTTACATTCCCTTATTATGTTGAGTACAGAATCTATTTTATATGGTTCTATAGAATCTATGTTTTCGATGACTAGGAGGGTTTTAAAGTTCCATATTTTATTGTGTTTGGTATAGGCATGTTTCTTACCTTCTCTTATTATGCCGAATTTCAATCGTCTTTTATTTTGTGCTCGTAGTAAATTGAAGTTTGTTGAATTAGCCCAAGACCCTACAGGAGAACATAAGAGACATGTTCTGCGTACTGCATGTGAAGGCAGGATATTAGTTGTGAGTGATGCAATTCCAAAGGCAGATTTTCATCGGCTTATTATCCCCACAGAACCCGGTCTCTACTGGCCCAAGGATCTTAGACGCCATCATATTGCTTTATTGGAAGAGATGAAAGAAGTAGGCACAGAGTTAGCTATGGAGTTCCTAGAAAACCACCCGTATCACGCCATAAGATTTGGTTTTCACTCACATCCATCGATGAAACAGCTGCATCTCCACCTTTTAAGCCAGGAACTCTCTAAAACAACCAACGAGGTCACCTGGAAAAAAAATACGACCCGTTTCTTCATGGACATTGACAGTGTAATTGAGGAATTGAGAGTGTATGGATCTCTACGAACTTCTAGCAAAAAGGTTTTAAGAAGATTGCCATTGGCATGTAACCGATGTGGACGTCAATATGAATCTTTGGATTCTGGTATCAAGGAGCATGTGAAAACATGTCCATTTCCAGAGAGTATGAAGAACAGTGGTCTCTTGTTGGGACATAAATTACAATGGGCAGCCTGTCAACAGGATGGAGGGCAAGAGGAAGGCGCCGCTGGGAGCAAAAGTGGTACACCACTTGGTACAAGGCCTTGTAAAAGAAATAAGGGGTCTGGATCTACTGAGCCCGGAATGGGAAGGGTGATGGCTCCGGAATATGCAAGGGGAAGGAGTGTTGTTAGGCAAAGTTATGAGACGTCAGCTTCTCCTGTGCCAAGTTATAATGTTAGGAACTTCAGAGTGGAAGAATCAGAGCCTGCTGCTGCTAGTGGTGGTAACCGAGGGACTCACACCTCTTCTACAGATTTACAGTCTCAAGCTGCTGCTGCTGCTGATAGTAATCAAAGGCGTAAAAACTCATCAACCACGAGTAATGAAACAGTCGACCGTTCTCCAGAGGAACCACAGAGTTAGCTAGCTGCTGCTACTCTTACTACACATTTTTTTTTTCTCCCACTGCTGGTTCTTAGTCGTGACGTGATCGTCAGTATCGGTTGCTTATCTGTAAATGCTATTGCTGTCGATATGTTAAACTCTCTCTGCCTCTGCCTCTAGGTTATAAGATAGAAATAGAAATGAAGGACTGATACTTACAGTCACATGTCGATATATGAGCTCCAGACATTTACTTTTTAGCTCAAAATGAAATAGCT
>JAJJMA010122666.1:0-11666 GCA_023529015.1 Papaver nudicaule
TTAGTGTACAAAAACCTTCGACGAAGCTGGGCTCTGCGCGCCACACGGTTCGCACAGCTTCAGGACCGGCTCTGGTTACTGTTAAGTTAATGCTCTTTTGATTGTGTTAAGTTAAAGACTATTTTGTTCTTGTTAAAGTTAAGACTCTTATAAGACTAAGACTTTTTTTTGTTAAACTTAATGTAAGTTATTTTATTTTATTTTTGTTTTTTTTTTCTTTTATATCTGAAATCTGCGGATAATCCGCAACCAAACCGTATAATCCGCAAATCATCCGCGGATAAATGGGCCGGACACGGTTTGATTTTCCAATCCGCACCATTTGACAGTTCAGACGCGGATGAATCCTAATCCGCATCTGTCTGTCCGTTGCACGACCTTGTTTTTTATATTTGCCAAGTGTTACGTATGGTCCTTGCGATCACCAACATGATGAGTCTAACAACCCTGTTGGCTGTTTCGCTATCTACAAAAAAATTTAGCCTTCGTCAAAGGGAAGGTGGGCTTCAAAGAGCCCATTTATTCAACTACCTCATTCAACTTGAGCCCATTCATTCAACAGGAACCTGAGATATAGTGAGGATCGAGTGAACCTGAAATATACTCCCTCCGTCCCACATAAATTGAGCTAGTTCTATTTTGATTTTGTCCCACATAAATTGAGCTAGTTCTATTTTATGTCATGAACTTCCAAAACCACCCTTTATAAGTCAAAAGAAGAGTGGTCCCATGAGAGAGAGTGGAGGTAGAATAATAACTATAGTTGAGGGTAAACATGAAAAAAAAAATCTCTCTCTTCCTTGCCTTAATAATTGTGCAAATTCCAACTAGCTCAATTTATGTGGGACGGAGGGAGTAGTGAGGATCGAGTGGTATTTCTGAAAATAACTTCGGTTGTGGGTGCAAAGTATTAGGGGAAAAAACACACTTTCTTTCTTCCCGACCATTCTGTCGAAATACCCAAATTATCAAACAAAAAAACTAGGAAACGCGCTTCGCGCTTTTAGCGTGCAGCGTGAACAGTACCCGTAAAAGTGTCAATTGGGTATTATCAAAATAGAAAACGCAGAGCCACTGAACTGAACAAGGAAGATTGCAAGGAATTATCAATTCCAATTCAGTGATACTTCAAATTCGTACTAGTAATTGGAATTGGAACAACAAAACTGAACAAGGAAGATTTGAATTGATGTATTTAAGTGAGGTGTAGGATTAGCATTGTGTTGTTTTGTAATTCACTGATTTTGATACTGATGTCATAGTGTGAACTGTGATTATGGTTTGTAAATATGATTGCAAGGAATTGAATTGGATTGGTCCAGTAGAACTGTGATTGTGGTTTGTAAATATGATTGCAAGGAATTTGAATTGTATTGGTCCAGCATGAACTGTGAACTCTACTGAACTGAATTGTGATTGTAGCTTTGTGTACAGGTACAACACTGTTATCATTTTCAACTGTCTTATGTAACCATGTTGAACTTATGATACTTGCAGTTGATATAATGCTGAAAAAGAAGTCAGATGAAGTTCATGAAGAGCCGCAACCACCACCTTCAAAACGGGGCCGTGGCAGCACAAATGTAGTTCCTAGTAGCAGCACAAATGAAGCGCTGCAAAAATGTCGCACCCACAGCAAAAATCTCCTGGCTCCGCCCCTGGCTGCAAGTCTAGAAATTATGCAGAAACATCAAGTTGGAAAGATGAAATCCGTAAGCAAAGGTGGTCGACAGATTAAAAAACGGAAAAAACACAATACTACCACGAGAAAGAGTACTGTAATATATCTGCCAGATCACCTCAAGTATGAAATACTTTTAAGAAGTCCTGCTGAGTCTTTATCACGATTCAAGAGTGTGTGCAAGGATTGGTATTCACTAATTAAGGATCGTAAGTTTGCAGTACGCTATTATGACCATCATAAAGGAAACGATGATTCTATGGGTATTGTTTTCTTGACTGCAACAAAAGATGAAAACTACTACGAGGAATTCAATCTTGCGAATATCAACAAGTTGTGTGACTATGATGTTGATTATGATGTGGGGATGCAAGCTGAGGAGATTGAAATGGAATTAACGTTGACTGTATCGGCGGAGTACTCAATGAGATTGACTACCTGCAATGGTTTGGTGTGTTTTTATAGGAGGTTTCCTGTATTTATATGGAACCTCGTTACCAAAGAATTTATAATGCTTTCCAAGCCTAAGTTTAAAAAAAAAGAGGTGGTTCAGCATGCGTGCCGGTGCGGGTTCGGATACGATGCAGCAAAAGATGAATATAAAGTGGTTCAATTGTTATGTCGTCGCTCGGACTCTCCAGTACAATGTATGGTTTTAAATCTAGGTACCAACATGTCATGGAGACGAATCGAACACCCAGACAACTTTCTTCGCTCCGATCTCGAAGACCTTAATGAATGTTCAATATTTGCCGATGGATCCATATATTGGTGGACGTTTGTAGACATTTTGTGTTTTGACGTTTCAGCTGAGACATTTAATGTGATTCCGGGACCGCCAGAAAGGACATGTCCTCATCAACAAGAGCAGCTTGCCAACCTCACCACAACCCTCATGGTGGAACTAGGTAAGAGTCTTTGTTTTGTGGAACTCTTTAATAGCTGTACACTATTGGAGATATGGATGATGCAAAAGGACTGTGCCGATATGAAAAATCCATGGGTCAAAGGATACAGTATTAATTTGGATTATATCTCAAATCCATCTTATACTCATTTTATGCCAGTTTGCATGCAAAATAAGAAGATTTATATCCACCACGGGGACCGATTGGCATGTTATGATATAGAAACTAAAGAATTTAAGACCTTTTTCACCAAAGTTACTTCTTATTATAATGATGTTGTAGCCTACACAAAGAGCATTGTTTCTCTGAAGGACATAGTTGGCTCAAAGTGTGGCACCATAGCACACGTCGGAGAGTGCAACGCATGCCGCCGGTTGTGTCGTATTGTAAAAAGGATCTAGTTGTGCCATGTTATGTTGTGTTTTGTTTCCTTGATTTAAAGAGATTTCTTTTATTGCTAAATCTTGTCAATTAGTCGAGCAATACTCTTGTGAATTGTGTTGTTACCGTCGTTCATTCTAATTTTGCGGCAAGCAATATATGTACATTGTTTTGATTTAAATTTTTTAGCTACAACAAAAAAATTGGATAGGGGTCAAGCAGATGCTAACCAAGATCATCCAAAATAGTAAGCAAGTGACAGAAAACTATGTTAAACATGCTAGCTAGCTAAGAGCATTTCAAGTTTAACTTGATACGTATAATTTCTTTACTCTTGATGACTAGAGTTATTAGGGCGGAATTCGAAATAACTATAGACGAAAGATAGGTAAAACGTAGACACAAGAACAAATTTACGAAGAAAGATATCTTTTCTAGATTATGAACAGGACAATATTGCAGTTCTCTCTTTCACGCTCACAATTTCACTAAGCTTGCTTTTGCAATACGAAGGTTACCTCACAAACTTCTTCTCTAGATTTACTAGATGCCTAGATCTTGACTAGATTCTCAAACGAGAAATCTGATTCCCTTCGGTTGCACCTTAGCTGCCTGCGTATCCTTTAACAAGGAATCAAACTAAACGTAGTTCATTCTGATTGATCCATAGGACCCCCGTCAAAGATATACCTTGAACCAACTCACTACCCCAAATAGGTGGGATGAAACCTTACACCTCTGCTAGGATGTCTTCCAGGATTTCATGCCTCTATTGAATAGTGGTTTGGTTGTCCTAAACCTCTTAGGAATATATTTATGTATCAAAGAATATTTCCTTATCTAGGAGATTTCCTTATTTACCTTGTCTAGGATTCCTTCCTTAAAAAAATCATTCTCTATTTGGAATTCCTTTCCTAAATAGATTTCTTTCCTCAATTAACTTGAGATTAACTAAGTTCCTAAACCAAAAAGGATACACATGTATCATGGGCCCCCCTTTAAGAACTGGAACACCTGTGAAAGTTAGAACTTCAGATTAGAGAACTCGTAAGTCCATATCCCCTTCTTGAACCATCGCGCTTTGCTTGGAACTTGACCTTGATATCCAACTAGGAAAGTCTTCTTCTCTCCTTGACGTGTCTTAGTCACTATTCGCTCCTTAATGCAATCTTCCTTGAGTGATTCTTCCCGAACAAATTAACACAAGTCTTCAACACGCGGCTCGAACAATTTCAAGTATTTGACATTAATAACCGAGTACTTTCCCAGGTAGGTGGTAAATCAAGACGAAAGATATACTTCAAACGTTCATTCTTAAATCGTTTCTTACCTAACTTAGACCATTCCATGATCCTCTTGTTCTTGTTACGTATTCCTGCTTTTCGAGTAACTCACCAAGCTTCTTGTAGAGAGATCTAGTGAATACCATAAATCACATTAATCTTCCCTAAAAGGAGCTAACCCGCTCTGATACCAACTTGATACGTGTGATCTCTGTACTCTTGGTGACTAGAGTTATTAGGGCAGAATTCAAAATAACAATAGACGAAAATAGGAAAACAAGAGAACCAATTCGAAGAAACTATCTTCTCTATATTATGAACAAGAAAACTATTACAATTCTCTCTTTCACGCTCACAATCTCACTAAAAAATTTAAACCCTAAATTGTTTCTCTAAACTTGCTTTTGTAATACCTCTAGTAATTACCTCACAAGTTTCTTCTCTAGATTTACTAGATGTCTAGATACTACGATCTTGGATCTTGACTAGATTCTCAAACGAGAAATATAAGTCCCTTCGGTTGCACCCTTAGCTGCCTACGTATCCTTTTATAAGCAATCAAACCAAAGGTAGTTCATTCTAATTGATCCATAGAACGCCCATCAAAGAGATACCTTGAACCAACTCACTACCACCCAAATAGGTTGGATGAACCCTAACACCTCTTTTAGGATGTCTTCCAGGATTTGATGCCTCTATTGAATGCCTTGTCTAGCTATTTATAGTGGTTTGGTTGTCCCAAACCTCTTACGAATATATTTCCTTATCAAAGAATATTTCCTTATCTAGGAGATTCCTTATTTAGGAATACTACCTTGTCTAGGATTCCTTCCTTAAAAGAATCCTTCTCTATTTGGAATTCCTTTCCTAAATAGAGTTCTTCCCTCAATTAACTTTAGATTAACTAAGTTTCTAAACCAAGAAGGATACACCTTTATCAATGCTAAGTGTCAAGCTTGTGAATGAGGTGAGCAAAATGGTCTTGTACAATGAGTAGAAACAAGTGTTGATGATGCTTCTTTGCCCACACACATGTTGACAACTTAATTCTTCTAGCTATGGTGGTTAGCCACTTTTCATAATACTCCTCCTTGGATGACCACCATATGAAGCTCATTACATCTTAGAACACCAACGTCGTGTAATTCGTGTTGCCTCGTTAAAAACTTGATAGGAAAACCACATGGAGAAGAACCTGAACAAGGAAAAAAGTGTACAACGATTGAAGTCTTGTGCTGGACACGCGTTTGCTAGCTCATTAAAAACCTTGGCAAGTAAAACTGCATGGGAAAAAACTTACTAAAGGAAAAAGAGTGTAGCGTGTTTTAGGTCCAACAATACTCCCCCTAACTAAAAAGCTTCAGTAGTTTGTTTTCTCTTGAATGTAATAAATGTAGAGCTAGGTGCTTTATCTACATGTATTCGAAAAATGTAGATAAATGTCCGAGAATACATTTGGCTGCCTTATCTACATGTATTCGAGAACATTTGAAAGACAAGCTTCAGTAGTTTGTCTTCTCTTCAGCCAATGTTCTCAATTCTACTTCAGTAGTTTGTCTTCGAATACATGTAGATAAAGACATACCAATGTTGTTACTGTGAACCACTTCGAGATTTATTTATTTTCCTTTAGCTTCTTCTTCTTCATAATTTTAGTTGAAGGAGTAGTAACAAGATTTTAATGTCCTCCTCTGTCGTATTTATCTGTTATGTTATTTTCTTGAAATTTAGATTTTAATTTAGTCTGTTTATTTTGATTGCACTTCCAAGTATTGCTATTTATTTCAACTTAGACTCGGTTGTTTGTTTGTTTTTGTTTTTTTTTTTAGAAGTGAATATATTGAAAAAGAAAAATATAGCTAAAAAGTATTTACAAAATACAAAATTATGGTCGTCAGCCCATCCAAATCAAAAAAGATCCGGGTGTTAGTTAATTACAACTTCATCTCAATGGAACAAAATTTAGTTTTTGGTAATGTTCTTGAACATCTCTGTAGGTGAAAACCCGAAGCACAGTGTCAGTTTTACCTTCAGAATCACCTTATCTTCGCTTTCAGTTTTACCCCCAAGAGCCCTGTTGATGCAACCCAGTTTCCTCAAACATCTTATTCAATCTCTTGTTACTGATATATTCATCGGGTAAGGAAAGTTAAGACTTGGATTAATTTATTTAGAAAACCATTCTTATAGGTATATATATACATACATAATGTACATGCAAACTTGTCTATTTTCAATCCTCGCTAATTTCATTTGAAACGGGGAAATTTATCAAGCATGAAGCGACCATGAAAAGTAAATGTAATCTGCTATATAAGAAACAATTGTGCCGAACATATATTAGCTCACACTTCACAGCAGGTTCTCTTAAAGAATGTTTTCAAAATAAAATCAAATTAATTTCGGTTCAATATATTAAAATGTGGACACATTAATCGCTAGTCATATTCCTTACAACAGATGTGCAGGATTCGTCGCGGTGTTGGAAGGGAGTTCAAAGAAGTTTGAGTTTCATTCGAAGTAATAGTGTATGGCGTATTGGAGATGGCAGGAAAGTAATGATATGGGTAGATATATGGGTCACAGGGATAGATGAACCACCATCACCAAAGGTTGACGTACAGGACAGTGAAGAATACATTTGGATACATGAGCTTATTGATCATGATACAAAGAACTGGAAGACATCTATTGTCAGATATCTCTTTACAAGTGAAGTAGCAGACCGAATTCTCCATATGAGGATACCCTACAATGCTCCAGATAAGCTTATTTGGAAACTTATGAAGCATGGGAACTTCTCTTTCAAATCTACATACAACAGGCTGCAAAGTAATAGCTTAAGAAATCTGGACCTCCCTACTGAAATTTCAAATACAAGATTGAAGTTGAAATCTGTCTGGATGGTAGATACGTGGCCTAGAATCAAGCATTTCTTATGGAAATTCCTGATACAGATTGTACCTACCAGAGAGCGACTGAATAGGGTGTGTGGTTTCATTCTGGACATTTGCCCTATATGCAGAGAACAACCAGAAACTGTTGAGCATATATTGTTTAGAGGTCCTTTCTCAAGAGCGGTATGGATGGAGATCCCTGGTGGAAGTCGTGCGCTTTAATATGGAAACAACTGCATATCTCAAATATTTCAGGAATGGGTCAATCAGCAGAAAGATATGGGTTCATCTGGCAACTGGTTAAACATTGCTCTAGTCGTCACTTGGTGCTTATGGACAGATAGACGTAGCTTTGTTAAACAACAAAAAGCTTTGAATCCCAGGGTCACTGCTAGAAGGGCAATAACATTTGCAGAATACTTGGAGAAGATTAGTAAACAGGAAAAAACTCCACCTAGGCCTAGTACTACAGCTTATGTTAACAAATCAACAACTTGACAACTAGCTGCTGCTCCTAATATTACTGTCAATTGTGATGCATTTTATAAGAAAGATAGTAATAACATTGGTATTGGCCTAATTGCTCGTTCTTGTGCAGGAATCTGGAAGGCTGGAAGGACAAGGAGCTTCAAAGGGATCACTGACTCGAAACAAGTAGAATGCATAGCGTTTTTGGAAGCTGCAAAGTGGTGCAGAGACATGGGAATTCACAGAGATTACAATTCAAACAGATTTGAAATGTATAGCTGGGTACGTCAATGGAGCTGCACACTCGATCAGCTGGGAGAATGAGTTAATTCTATTAGATGCATTCGTCTTACTAAAAACTGTGCCTTCATGGCAATGTTCTTATATTTTTAGAGAGTGTAATAAGGCAGTCGATGAGCTTGCCAAATTTAGCAGGAGTGGAAGTGTGTCCGAAGATTGGTCGGATGTCCCTCCTGATATCATTTCCAGTTAGTTATTCTATGACTCAACTGGTATTTTAAGTTAATGAATATATTCATCCCTTGCATCAAAAAAAAAAGTCATGTGCTAGGCGCGTACATTGTGAGAGAAATTGAGAGAAAGATGGAGTCAACAAAACTGAAACAGAAAAGAAAACGTAATCCTAGAAGATTTCTAATATATGATGAGCTTCTATATAATTATACACATAGGTCGCATGAATTCCATAAGCAATGGGGATCATCAACCCATCAAAAGACAGAGAATAAGCAATACAACTCGTATTTGTGATCTGCCTGATGATCTCATGTATGAAATATTGTTAAGAGCTCGTGCAGAGGATTTACCGAGATTCAAGAGTGAGTGCAAGAATTGGTAGTCGTTAATTAATTAAGGATGGTAATTTCGTTAAACAATATTTTGACCATCATAAAGGAAAACATGATTCCATGGGTATTATTCTCATGACTGCTACTATGATGCAATCTTGCAATTCTCAACAAGTTGTGTGAAAGGATGGAATGTCCCACATTGCTAATACCCCTAGAATATGAATGAAATATATTATGGAATGACCACTCTACTCATTGCCAATTGGTTTTGAGTTGGATGCCCGCAGACTTGACTGAATTTAACAAGTTGTGTGAATATGAAGATGTTGTTTCTGATTTGGAGATACGGCTGAGGAGTTATGACGAAAGAATCTCTAATGGATCACTATATTGGTGGAGAGATATAGAAGACATTTTGTGTTTTGATGTTATAGCTAAGACATTCAAAATGATTCCGCCGCCCGCACCTGCATGTCCTAATCTGCAGCGGAGGCTTGACAATATTGGCACCAGAATAGGCAAACACCGGGAACAATTCCATCACTTTAGAATCAGGTCCGCTTTTAAGATGAAACCTGACGTATTCCTTCATAAATCCATTTGGATTAAATATGATCCACCAAAAGGTACAGTTCTTCCTCTGGTCTGTTGTGCATAAATCAATTCCCACAGCTGATAACTTAAGTAGGAAAGGATGTAATGTGAGTGATATAAGGTGTTGTTTCTGTGGGAAGGAAGATGAAACCATAGACCATTTATTTATGCACTGCTCACAAGCAAGGAAAATCTGGAGCTATTTCCTTCTTAGTTTAAACATTAAATGGGTCTCTGCAGAGACACTACAGCAAGAACGATCAGCACTTGGTAGAAAGCTTTGGCCAGTCTTGTTCTTAGCTATTATCTGGGTGATATGGCTGGAAAGAAATAGAAGGGTCATGGGTCATAAAAAAGGCAGATCTGCTGATATTATATATTTAGGGTGCGAAAGCTAAGTGGTTTAGATATTATAGATTCCATGATCTGGTTACTAATTGGAAACATATTGTGAACTGAGTATGTAACTGAGTATTTATTGTTATGTTTTTAGATTAGAAACTCAGTTATCAATGGTGTAGTCTTAGAGTTTCTAATGCCTTAATTATTGTAACTTTTTTTTATTTCAATTAACCTTTTCTTGTGCAAAAAAAAAGACAATAGTGGCACCACAACGTACATTGTGGAACTAGATAAGAGCCTTTGTTTTGTGAAGCTCTATCTTTCCGGTGGACTGATGGATGTGTGGATTTTGAAAAAGAAGAATGCTAACACGAAGAATCCCTGGGTCATGGGATACAATATCAATCTGGATTGTATTTATAATCCAAGTTTTTATACCAAGTGTATATGCAAACGAAATAACAAGATTTATTTCAAATACGATGAAGGATTGGCTTGTTATGATACAGAAACTAAAACATTCGAGATAGTTTTCACCGATTTTGCTGATTACTACAATGACGATGTAGCCTACACTAAGAGCATTATTTGTCTAAAGGATCATACTCCACAATGTTTTATCAATGTCGTCATTCCTAAAAGAAGGCCAAGTGTGCAACAATGAAGAAATGGTCTGCGGCACTATATCTCAAATACCGTTGGTTGGAATAAGATTTTGCCACACTTGTATTGTGAATGGACATGAAATTAGAGGGTGATTCGTTGATTACTCAGTGCAGCAACATAAGAGACATTTGTTCACATAAGAGTAACCCCAGCTAGTGAATATAAGCCCTGGCTTTAGGTACACAATCAGGGTATCAAAAAAATACATACAATAGATGTCTAGTAATTTTAAGTTGACTTGTACTACAAAAGAGGATTGTCATCAGCTAAACAAATCCATTATACGGGACTCAATCACTAACGGAAAATAAGCTGTTTTGTTTCAGTTCCCGTAATGTTTCCATAGCCGCTACGGTCAAATTGAAAGTTGACGAAATTTCACTGCGTAAATACAACTTATTTCAATTTGGATATGTTCAGTTTCATCAAATATTTTATTTTTTTTTGATCTTGTAAATTTTATTTTTAGTTTTTATGCAATGTAAGGAAACCTAAAATTGGATTTGATCGAATCCCTTCCCATACGTATTTTTATAGGCACATAATGTTCATGTAAAACATGTTTATTTTCTAACCTCACACTAGTTTAACTCGTAAACCATGTCACATGGTTTGTATGGTAAGGATGTCTTGACGGACAATTCAAGAAGTAGAATATTCTTTCTGGCAGATCTCTAAATAAATCAAGAGATAGTTTCGGACCTTGCGGTGCACGGCCTGAGACTCTCCATTGGGAAATTATTTTCATGATTCATTGTCCTCTCTTGGACTCTCCATTTTGTTCCATCTATTGTTTTGGGTTCAGAGCGGAAACTGGGAACCCATTTTCACTAACGGAACGCAAAGCTAAAATAGCTAAGCCTTTGAGAGGTTCTCATTTTCTCTGGTTAAGATTTGGCCAGATACACTAAATTTACGTAAATTTTAATTCACCATAATGTTTACTCTTTAAGATGGCTACTACACATATTTATACCAGTCTACGTCTATTGCTTTTTTATCAAAGCTAACTCCATATATCTCGACTCATCAATAGACTTCCTCTGTGCCGATAGATTATGCCTCTACATATATGCCGACTCATCAATATACGAGTTATTAGGACTGATATGAAAAAACGAAAAAACTTGAATGACTAGTTAGTAATTAGTAGTTACTACTTACTGGCACTTGACAACATCAACATGGGCCAAGTCCAAGTTATTCTATATGTGGGCCAAAAACATGGGCCACAGTTTCTGTCAATGCACACTGAATCGAAAGAGATGCTTTTGCGTAAAGCCGTAAAAGATCTCCACTAATCCATTTCATTCTTTGGACAATGAAGAAGGAAAACAACAATGTAAACCCTTAGAGTTGCTGCTAATAATCCCAACAAAAACTTCTGAGAGCAACATCATGAAACGCATAGAATAAAATATGTGTGCCAAAAATAGAATCAGACAATTGAAGGCTCAAAATTTCAAATTAAGAGTACACAAATCACAGGAGAACTATCAGTCATTAAGGGCTCCGAGTGCTCTTTCATTAACCACTTTGGGGGTTATTTGGAATTTCAAGGCGAAGTGCAAATTGGGTCTTTTCTTTCCTCAATCACAACATTAGAATACTCATTCTTCTTTTTTCTCCCTTGT
>JAJJMA010122673.1:0-10713 GCA_023529015.1 Papaver nudicaule
AGGTAGGGGCCACCTTGGTCGCATGTGATTAATCGCAGTCCTTGTTTGCCTAGCACTGGTTCAAACCGGGCACTTTGAGTCCTCTATCGGATTGCTATGAGATAAACAAGTTTCTTTTCACAATAGACTCAAATGCACCGTGTTTACAGTATTCATACATATCACAGAAAAGAGTATCAATGGTTTCAGGTTGTTAAGCATTAAACAGCACTATATATCGAACTTCACATGTTCATTATACAATCAAATTAAAGCAATTGAGAACCAAAAAAACAAACAAACTAATTTTCTGAAGTAGGATTAAAAAGACAACCAGATTTGAAAATACACACCTAAAGCCAAAATTAAAGACAACCCCAAAACCGACTAGACTAAAATTTACAATGTAAAATAGTGACCTTGTATCATGGTCGAAAAATTGCTTGAACAAGACTGCCGAACTGATTCCACAAGAACCGTGTTTGCACCTGCCTCTCAACCAACGCGGGAGGTAACAAATACGATAGCAACAGACTTGTATCACACTGAACGTTGTTCGCCCCAGCCTCTTAAACAACACTATGCAAACAAGAGGACAAAATCCAAAAGACACAGGGTACGTACTACCAGCAAAGTGGGTCTTACAGACCATGCTCGATCTCACTCTTAGTTTTTCCTAGCGCTGGTGCAAACATGGTATGTACATTGCCTTTTCGACTCCTCCTGCCCTCCATCCATACACTAAAATGTACTAACACGATTCATAAATCACAGTAATGGGTGTCGATGCTAATCAGTTCACAATCATTTCCCGTGTAACGTATTCAAACACTATCGATACGCAAAACATTCAGTACATGGAACTTCACATGTTCATTACACAATCAAAATTAAGCCAATTCAAAACTAAAAAACACAAATAAAAATCGGAAACTGGATACCTTTAAAGCGGAATTAATAGCATGAGATAAGTTAAGCATACACACTAGATTGAGATACTGAGTATCGATGGTTTCAGGTTGTTAAGCATTCAACAACACTAAACATGTTTATTATACAATCAAATTAAAGCAATTGAAAACCAAAAAAACAAACGAACTAATTTTCGGAAGTAGGATAACTAGGATATATTTTAGGTAGAATTAAGACAACCAGATTTGAAAAAACACACCTAAAGCCAAAATTAAAGATAACCCCAAAAGCGAATAGACTAAAATTTACAATGTAAAATAATGACATGATCGAAAAATTGCTTGAACAAGACTGCTGAACTAATTCCACAAGAACCATGTTTGCACCTGGCTCTCAACCAACGCGGGAGGTAACAGGATATTAACAAACGTGTATCAAACTAAACGTTGTTCCCACAAGCCTCGTAAACAACACTATGCAAACAAGAGGACAAAATCCATAAGACACAGGGTACGTACTACCAGCAAAGTGGGTCTTACAGTCCATGCTCGATCTCACTCTTAGTTTTTCCTAGCGCTGGTGCAAACATGGTATGTACATTGCATTTTCGACTCCTCCTGCCCTCCATCCATACACTAAAATGTACTAACAAGATTCACAAATCACAGTAATGGGTGTCGATGCTAATCAATTCACAATCATTTTTTGGTGTTAACGTATTCAAACACTATCAATACGCAAAATATTCAGTACATGGAACTTCACATGTTCATTACACAATCAAAATTAAGCCAATTCAAAACTAAAAAACACAAATAAAAATCGGAAACTGGATACCTTTAAAGCGGAATTAATAGCATGAGATGCCGTAAGCCATTGATCAGTTTGTTTAGTAAACTTTATTGTTGTAGCTGTTAATGCTCTAATTTCATGCTCAATTCGTTTCTGATTCACAAATGTTTCTTGTACTCCACCATTCACAGTATCAACTAACAAATCTGAGACCCTAATTGCACACTTCAATGCATTCTTCTTTGCCTTATCTGAATACACAACAAAAATCAAGGTCTCAAATTAAACAAATTTATTTTTCTAGGGTTCTTAATGAAAAATGCCCAAATTGGAATGAAGGAAAAATTTACCGGTTTGTTCACGGGTTTTGATGGTGGTGAGGTTATGATCTTGGATTAGTTGTATTAGTGATGATTCTAAACCGGAACCTCCGATGATTTCTGAAGATTTAATCAGTTTTTCTTTCTCCATTTCTAGAACAGATTTTTCTCAGTTTCTACTCAGAGTCTCAGACAGAGTTAAACAGAGAAGAAGTAGAACCAAACCAACGGTCGCTTTTGGGCCTTGAAAGTTTTGCTGCTCAACAGTTAGGCACATGCTTTGAGCCCTCTACAAATTCTGCGAGCCCTCTCGCCGTCCCTCCCCTTAGTAATTTTTGTCCCCCCTTTAGTTTTCCAACTTTTTTAAATACCAAACTACCCCTAATATGATTAGAGTTAATAATAAGATTAGAGTTAACTAATTAACCTATATATTCTTAATCCTATCCCTAAAACAAAACAAAAAAACTTCTCTTCACAAAAAAAAAAATTCTCTTCTTCTCCTCTTCTTCTTCTTCTTCTTCTCTAAAACCAAAACAACGAAATTCGTCGCGAAATCATCGAAACTCATCGATTTAGGAAAATTAATCGTGTGCGTTCTATATAACATGGCGAGGTCTAAAACAAAGGCTGGAAATCGATCCAAAAAACCACAATCTCCGGATGAACCCACTCTTGCCCAAGTTCAACTTCAAAATCGAATCGAGTGAGAAAAAGAAGAAATGGTCGCGATTCGAAGATAATTTCACAAACCCATTTCATCATATTTGAGTCTTATGGTGTGTGATTGAATTATTATGTTGTTTCCATGGGTGAATCGAGAGATTTAGTCGAAAAAACGCACTTTCAGAGCCACATTCGGCCCCTAAAAAAACCCAGAATAGGAGCCGAATGCTCCATTTTCCCTGAGAATGAAGAACAGTTCGGCCCCTATTTTTGGTTTTTTAGGGGCCGAATGTGGGAGCTTCGTGTTGTTGTTTTTGCGTGTTGTTGTTTTTGTTGATCACCACCTGTCAACATTTCCCCAGAGGAATGGAGCTACGTGTTGTTGTTTTTGCAACCGTGATAGGCGCATCGCGCCCTTCCACGCGAACTGAGGTGGAGAAGAAACGTGGCATGGTGAATAGGCTAGGTTTGTTGCAGCTGTCAAACTATAGCGAGAGAAAGTACACGGAGGTTTGAATAGATTATAGAAACTAAAGTTCATTTGTTTTTTGTTCAAACCCAGATTTGAAGATGTTTCTGAAACTAGCTAGCTAGCATTGAAAATGTAATTTAATGAATTTCCTTAGCTCTCTGCTCTCAATCTCTCTATAAAATGGAAGGTTGCAAAAATGGAAATAACATCAAAGTTATCTTTTTGTAGTTTTCAGAAAAACAACAAAAAACTAAAATGGAAAACGAGATACACAACGATGATGAGCCAATTATGAGATTGAATTGCCATGGTATTGACGGTACTTCTCTATGCTTATAGCTTTCTTTTGTTTCTCTGTCGAATTTCATTATTTGTAGAACAAGATGAAACTAATGATTTTTTTTCTACCGTGGCTTATTTACGTCAGATGAGGAACAACCAGATATGGAACTGGATGGTGGAAAAGTGGAGGTGACAATTTTTAACAAGCAGGATGCACCGTTAGAACAAAGTCCATTTAAGGGAGAGGTCACCCGTACCAGAGGCTCCAAAACAAGAGAGTTGGGGATTTGGCAGGTTGAAGAAGGCAGTTGCTGCGGGTATGAACGTGGCAACTGAGGCAGCTGCTGCGGGTATGAACGTGGCAACTGAGGCAGCTGAGAAGTTAAGAAGAGAACACGATAGTGAAAATGAGTACTAAGGGTAGGCAATTGTTACTGATTTGTTTTTAAAAATTGAAGTTCTTCTTTTGGTGGTCAGAATCAGAATGCAACAAGAATGTGAGTTCATGTGGAGCTTTAGATGCAGTTTTGCAAGGCTTTTATCCAGATATCTGGCAGGAATGTGAAGCTGTTGTATGGTTCTGATATTTGCTATGGGTGTGTGGTTGCTGGGAAATGGTTAGGCAATTTTCGTAGGCTATGAACAGAATTAGTTGAAGGACGTGAAGGCTTTGGCTACTGGGACAATGGGAAAGCTTCATGGATGTGTTTTAATAGTACAGGGACCATCTCTTATGGGTTCAAGTTCAGGCCACCAAAATCAGAGAAGAAAAGGGCTTGTTGTTCATTATATGCTGTGGATTCTGTAGGTTTGATAGCTGAATTACAAGGAGTTTTTGAAGCCGGTACAAACATGGAGTTGTAGTGCTGGGTTTGAGACTGAGGGTACAGGGAAGTTCATACATTGGTTTGGTTGTGTGAATGTTTGCTATGACTTATGTAAGTAACAACTTTATCATGTTTTACTTGAGCATTGTGTTGAAGCACATAATTATGTCTTTTAGCCTCTGGTGTTCTGGTATAGAAAGTGGGAAAACCTCCTTTCGTCTATGAATAGGGAGAGCCATTGATTGAGGGTCGAATGCTTATCGTGAGGGCCGGATGCATATTCGGCCCCTATTTCCATATACACGTTAGGGGCCGAATGCATATTCGGCCCCTATTGTTGGGATGGGTTACAGGCCGAATGTTACACTGTCTTCCCCTACTATGCACACCTCAACATTCGGCTCCTATTCATGTTTATCGTGAGGGCCGAATGCTACTTCAGCCCCTATTTCCATATACACTTTAGGGGCCGAATGCATATTCGGCCCTAAAAAAAAAAAGGAGTTAGGGGCCGAATACACATTCGGCCCTAAAAAAAATAAATAAGGATTTAGGGGCCGAATACGTATTCGGCCCTAAAAAAATAGGGGCCGAATGCACATTCTGCCCTAAAAAAAAATTTTAGGGGCCGAACTGTTCTTCATTCTCAGGGAAAATGGAGCATTCGACCCCTATTCTGGGTTTTTTTAGGGGCTGAATATGGCTCTGAAAGTGCGTTTTTTCGACGAAATCTCTCGATTCACCCATGGAAACAACATAATAATTCAATCACACACCATAAGACTCAAATATGATGAAATGGGTTTGTGAAATTATCTTCGAATCGCGACCATTTCTTCTTTTTCTCACTCGATTCGATTTTGAAGTTGAACTTGGGCAAAAGTGGGTTCATCCGGATCCGGTGGAGATTGTGGTTTTTTGGATCGATTTCCAGCCTTTGTTTTAGACCTTGCCATGTTATATAGAATGCACACGATTAATTTTCCTAAATCGACGAGTTTCGATGATTTCGCGACGAATTTCGTTGTTTTGGATTTAGAGAAGAAGAAGAAGAAGAAGAAAAGTTTTTTTTTTTTGGTTTTGTTTTAGGGATAGGATTAAGAATATATAGGTTAATTAGTTAAAGGGTATACTAGTCATTTCAAGTGTTAATTGAGGGATAACTTAGTCATTTCATTACAAGGGCTAAAAGGTAATTTTGACGGCGAGAGGGCTCGCAGAATTTGTAGAGGGCTCAAAGCATGTGCCAACAGTTAGCATGCGAAAGAGTAGGCCCAAAATTGGCAGAATAACAACTAACTAACTATCTCCACGAGAAAGGCACAAATTGGAAGGTTCAATGGTGGTATGACAGTAGAAGTCTCGGAATTATAAGTGTGTGGATATTGCGTTTAGTTGTAATGTAAACCTTGTAGAATATGTACGGTGAATGCCTGTCAAACAGCTTGTGTTGAACAATAATGATCACAATCAATATATTACCGACAGTATTTATGTATGGTGTTTTGAGTGTTGCGACTTTTTTGCATTCTGTGTTTGTAATAGTTTTTTTTTTTTTTTTTACAAATGAAAAACCCAATGACTTATCAAAAACAAGGGAAAAATATGAGTTTTAGATAGAAGGGAGGTAATTTCATCCCATGTCAAACACCTAGAATTAGATTTCCATCCAAATTTTCCATCCATTTTAACTGTAATGCCAACACTTAATATTATCTGAAGGTAGTTTGAATTGAAGGTAATTGAAATTCTAGGTAATTGGAACAACCTAGAATTCCAATTCCACTGGTGCCGAACGCAGCCTAAATTTCAAAAAGCATACCGGTGTAGGCTCCAGACAGGAGTAAAGGCTTGTTCGTTGGGCTGCAATCAAATAAATACCCATCGGAAATTTGGGCTAACTTCTTAGACATTTCAGTCAATTACACAAATCAATAATGTACTGCTTCCTAGTATAGAAATAACCAATTCCCTAAAGATGTTAGTAGATATTTTAGGTCGAGAGAGTGAGATTGGTAGTGTGAGTGGAGGCGGGAACCAATAACCGGAGATATGTTGATGGGTTCTAATCGCAGTTCCGGTATGGAAGCTTTGCACATATCTTGGAGAGTAAAAAGAGAGACATACCTTTAAATTGCTCACAATAATTTCTTCTCTCAAAACTAGGTTATTTTTGAGTAATTAAATCGTTTTGTTTAGAATACACATCCAATATGTCATCATGTTATCTTGATCTGTTCACATGATGTCCTGCCTCGAAAATCTTTAGTACGAATTATGAAACCTAAAATAGAAATCCGTTGAAGAAGAGTGTAATGAGATTACAGCCAAAAATAGTTGCCAATGTGTTCATTTCCGATTGTGGCAGTAGTTTTGATGCTTGATAGAAACTCTAAAGAAGAGTGCATATCAGATTTTAATGTTGTATTTCTTTTATTTCAATATCCATGCTCTTTTGTTGTTAAGTTTATTTTATTGTTGTATATCATTTATTTTTTTTAATTCATGTGCCATTTTAGAGATATTATAGCGTGACCAGAAGTGGATGAGTTAGACCTTCCCTTGTTATTTGGGGGTGTGTTAGTGATTGTTTGTTGGTTAATTATTTTAAGCCAACACCGGTTAAGCTCTGGATAATGTTTTGGTTTGAGGTTTGACATTTGAGGTTTGCACTTTGCCTACTCAGCCAGCAATTCAAATTGTTGGAATACATGTATACTGCAGACCGCCAAAACCTCCTCTTTTGAGATAACCCGAGCCTGAATGAACGGACACATGAGTCCTCGCATTCTTATCAAATTACGAAGCAGATGCAGATGCCATTGTAAGACAATGGTAAAGTTGTTGGGTGGTGATACCAGCGATCTAGGTTCGACTCCCGTCTGCATTGGGGTGGGGGAAATTTTTTTTTTTATTTTCTTTGCCTAACCCCAGGATGACCAAATAACGACCGTACGTGGAAAGTCTAATTAGTTTTACCTAGGCTATAGTTTACAGCCCCAAGTAGTACTGGGCTCTTCTTCTTTTGTTTCCATCCTAAGGTTAACCTCTAGGCTTTAGCAATTTAGCAGTAAGAACCCGGATAGGGTAGCAACCACGACGCGTTAAGTCGTTTGGTCAAGACTAAGAGCAGGGATAGGAATCATTATTGACGGTGTTGAGTCGTTTTGTTAAGAGTTGGAACAGGGACAAAATTATTAATAGGGATCGCACAAATAAACCATTTTTACAGTTGACCATTTTGTTAATTTCTATTATGAGCAATTTACATGCATCACTTCTTGTGACATGGAAGGAGTGTATATACTCCCTCCGTTCCAAAAAAAAATAAGCTAGATTGACTTTTTCTTATTTTTTTCTAAAATTTAGGGAATTTAATTGAACTAAAAATATTTAACTTAAACTAGTTTTTTTTCATGATTGGTTATCGTTGACATGTATCATGGGTTAACAAAAAAAAAAAAAAAAAAGTTTAAGTCAAATATTTTTAGTTCAATTAAGTTTACTAAACTTTAGGAAAAAGTAAGAAAATTTCAAACTGGCCTATTTTTTTGGGACGGAGGGAGTATAAGATCAGGGCCGGTCCTGTGATTTGGATGCCCCAAAAACGTCAATAGAAATGTAGCCCACAACCTGTATACACTAAATCCAAATTGAAACGTAGCTAAACCAGATTAATGATAAATTCAGTCCATGTATAGCTTTTGGCTGTGGGTCTTGCGACCACGTATATAACTTGTAAATAGCTTTTTCATCTTCAATATATTCTTTCTTCGATCGGAAAAAAAAATGATAAATTCAGTCCACGGCAAGTCTTATCAGTTCACGAGTATAGGTCTAAATGACAATGATAAAAGCCAAACTGGAGTAAGTAATCAAGTATGATCAATTCAATTTCAAAATGAAGGTATTGGTGCAATGGTCAAGGCTCACCTGACGGATTCTATGGTTTGGGGTTCGATCCAGTACTATATTTACATTTTTGTGGGAAAAAATAATGAAGACATATAAATATTCTTCGATGCCCATCTATTTGTCTGGCTATTTTGAGGGCGAGGGCTAATCCAAAATAGGGTTACAATGAAGTAAAAAGGTCATCCCATATGAACAATATTTTTTTAAATACAAAACAACCCTTGATTAGTAGAGATTAATAATATGATTAGTTGTTAACTCAACTAGTCTGAAACCCGTGCTACGCACCGGGTAGGGTGATTGTCCCCGTTGTTGTGTGGCGGGGCTTTGCCCCGCTCCCGTTTTTAATTTTATTGGGATCTAAACTTTATTTTACCACGGTAACATGTCAGCACAAAAAATTATTTGCATACAGGTCGGTTGAGTTATATGATTGGTTAGATTAGGAATCATGCTTGAGACAAAAACAATTTTTTTTTGAAAAGCAACGATAAAAAAATGTTTGTTATCTTAAAACATGAATAACTAAAATGGCAATTGCAAAATACAACAAAAACAATAATTACTATCTAACGCCACACCATAATTAAAGTTTTTTATTCGACATTGTTAATTTTTCATCCAGATGCATTAAAAACATCAACAATTCTTTTCAATTTAACCTTATTTTTTAAATACAAAAAAAATCTAATTAATTTAGTAATTTGAAATCAATGTACACATTATATCTTGTTATACAACTAAATATGATTTGTGAATTACAAATTCCTGCATAATTTTTTCTGTGGATTAATATGAAAGAACACACCTGTTAAGATCGTAATTGTTGATTGGGAGTAGCGGGACTTTTTCCTGCCCTAGCCGTTCAGATTCGATGGAACATGTCTAATTGAAACGAAGCTAACATACTCTAAAAAAAATAGCCTGATGTCTTAAGATACGAATAACATAGTTAATTATCAATATCAACATACAACTGAAAAAACAACTACTATCTATTCAATAGCTTCTTATCCGACATTGTTAATTGTTTGTCCAGATGCATTATATATTTCTAATTAATTTAGAAATCCTACGTACCCAGTTTATATTTTTATGCAATTGAACATGATTCGTGAATTACGGTTTCCTGCATTTTTTTTCCAGTGGATTATTATAAATGAACGCACCTGGTAAGATCCTAATTTTCGATTGGGAGTGGCGGGGCTTCGCCCCGCCCCGGCCGTTCAGATTCAATGGAATATGTCTTAGTTAAATACTCTAAAAAAATAGTCTGATACTTAAGACATGAATAATAGAGTTAATTAGCAATTGCAATATACAACTGAAGCAGCAACTACTATCCAATGGATAGTTCCTAATTTGTGAATGCCATAAGGCCACCTTGTATGTACACTGATATGTAATTTCGTTATTAGTTTGTTAGGTGTTCAGAATATTTAGTTTATCACTAAATTTGGTTGCCGATTATTTTTCAGGATCCTTAATCAATCGATTCAATCCTGAAACTTAGTTAATCACAGTCAAATCTACTTGATTTGCGGGAAAGAAATCGAAAAGTTGATAGGGTAGGAAATCATCTCTCTTATAGTCAGGGTGGGAATCCATTTCTCTTATAATACCTTAACCACTCCAACATTCTAACTCTATTCATTGTTCTAGGATAGGAACCGGTAACAATCTTGATAAGACAGTTGAATAACATACTTTGGTACTTTGCAAGGAGTTCCCTAAATTCTTATTTTATTCATCTTTTGTCTGTTGTGTATTGGTATGTGCCACATTATAAAATTTATCCATATTTCATCTGCTGTGATTGGCATGTACCCGTCTAAATATATATATAGCTCTGTGAATTGGCATCGGTTGGTTATCTTAACTCCCATCCAAAAAAAATACACTCTTCGTAGAAAGCGAAGTTAAACTAATTAAATTTAAAAGGGTGAAAATAAAAACCTTTAGCTGTAATAGAGTTCATGACCTATGACATCATTAATTTCATCGAAAATGGCCTTTGTGTTCCTCATAATGCAAACCAATTTCTTCAAATTTTCTTCCCGACACCAATTCAATCATCTTTGCAATATCCTTCAAAACAACATTATGAAGATGTATAAAGGACAATGCATATGACATTTTTGAGGAAAATAACAGTGCTCCAACATTGGAAATTTATCATCTGTTAAATTCAATGTGGATATTAATTGCATCGAAGATGATAATTTTGGGTATTACGCTCAAACTACACGTTCATATAACTCCAGTTTTTTGTAGGAATTAGAAACTAAAAAATAGAGATTCAAAAGTTCTAGAACCCAATTGGATCATATTCATAACCAGACCTTTTGTTCGATGCCCTACCTTGGGGTGCTCCCCAAATTTGCCCCAGGAAGGCAATGACCAACAAACGTGCGTCACTCAGTTTCTTCCAATCTTATTAATATTCCGAACTTCTTTTTAATTATCTTGATTATATATACCCTTTGATTCATCCTTCATCATAATAAAACGCTACTTCATTTCCTACGAACCTGTTACAAAATCGAAC
>JAJJMA010122690.1:0-79402 GCA_023529015.1 Papaver nudicaule
ACGACAACCAGTGGCGCTACGGACTGCACGCGACGCCGACGTCGCTCGCGCTCGCGCAGCGGCTCGCCGAGATCGAGGGCGGCACGCATGCGCTGCTGCAGCCGTCGGGCCTCGCGGCGATCATGAACGTCTATTTCGGGATCGTGAAAGCGGGCGACGACGTACTGATTCCGCACAACGTCTACGGGCCGAACGCCGATTTCGGCAACTGGCTCGCGAAGGATTTCGGCATTACCGCGCGCTTCTACGATCCGCTCGTCGGTGCCGGCATCGCCGATCTGATCCAGCCGAACACGCGGCTGATCTGGATCGAGGCACCCGGCTCGGTGACGATGGAAGTGCCCGACGTGCAGGCGATCACGGCGGCCGCGAAGGCGCGCGGCATCGTCACCGCGATCGACAACACTTTTTCGGCCGGGCTCGCGTTCAAGCCGTTCGAACACGGCGTCGACATCTCGGTGCAGGCGCTGACCAAGTACCAGTCGGGCGGCAGCGATGTGCTGATGGGCGCGACGATCACTGCGAACGCCGAGCTGCAAGCAAAGCTGAAGCTCGCGCGGATGCGCTGCGGGATCGGCGTGTCGGTTGACGATTGCTCGCTCGTGCTGCGCAGCCTGCCGAGCATGCAGGTGCGCTTCGACGCGCACAGCAAAAGCGCGCTTGCGCTCGCGCAATGGCTGAAGGCGCGGCCGGAGATCGCGGCGGTGCTGCACCCGCAGATCGCCGATTGCCCCGGGCATGCGTCGTTCGTCCGCGACTTCACGGGCGCGGGCGGGCTGTTCTCGGTGGTGTTCGACGCGCGCTATAGCGCGGCGCAGATCGACCGCTTCGTCGAGTCGCTCGAACTGTTCGCGATCGGCTGGAGCTGGGGCGGCGCATGCAGCCTTGCGATGCCTTACGACGTCGCGTCGATGCGTCCGGACTGGTCGCATCGCGGCACGCTGGTGCGTTTCTATGTCGGTCTCGAGGACGAAGCCGACTTGCGCGCGGACATCGAGCGCGCGATGCAGGCCGTACTCGGCTGATCGCGGGCAGATAACGTCCCGCGGAACAACGAAACGCCGGCGCGATGCAGGATCGCGCCGGCGTTTTTCATTCGAGGTCGTGCGGGATCAGAACAGCCGCAGCAGCCCGTCGAGGCCGACGTGATCGAACGCGACCGTCGCCGCGTCGCGCACGACAGGCTTCGCGTGGAATGCGACCGACAGCCCGGCTTCGGCCATCATCTTCAGGTCGTTCGACCCGTCGCCCATCGCAATCGCGCGGCTCGGCTCGAGGCCGAGCGACGCGCACGTGTCGCGCAGCATGCGCGCCTTCACGTCCGCGTTGACGATCTCGCCGAGCACCTTGCCGGTCAGCTTGCCGTCGACGATCTCGAGCGTGTTCGCATGTGCGTAGTCGAGGCCGAGGCGTGCTTTCAGCCGCTCGGTGAAGAACGTGAAGCCGCCCGACACGAGCAGCGTTTTCATGCCGGCGGCCTTCACGCCGGCAAGCATCGTCTCGGCGCCCGGCGACAGTTGCAGCCGTTCCTCGTACACGCGCTCGAGCGCCTGCGCGTCGAGCCCGGCCAGCAGCGCGACGCGGCGCGTGAGGCTCTCGTTGAAGTCGCGAATCTCGCCGCGCATCGACGCTTCGGTGATCTCGGCGACCTGCGTCTTGAGCCCGCAGAAATCGGCGATCTCGTCGATGCATTCGATCGTGATCAGCGTCGAATCCATGTCCATCACGACGAGCCCGAAATCGTCGAGCGTGCGGCCGGCCTCGACGAATGCGAAGTCGAGTGCGTGCGTGCCGCAGTACGCGTCGATGTCGAGACGCTGCGCCGGGTTCGCGTTTTCGATGCGCAGCGCGTGATCGTCGGTCTGCACGATGCGGGTGCCGCGCGACAGCGCGAGCAGCGGTTTGTGATGGGCGTCCGACAGCGGCGCAAGACTCTGGATGACGAGGTTGTGGGTCATGGCGGGATGATTGGGAGGCGAATGAAACACGTGCGCGGCCAACGGGCGGCCGCCTGCGGACGCGGGCCCCGTTCGGCTGCGGGCCATTGCGTCGCGAACGCGCCATTGTAGCCGGTTGGTATCCGATAGCTATCGGATAGCTGCCAGATACCGAACTGGTAGCCGCCGGGATCGACGCGTACAGCGATTCTTCGGCCGATGCCGGTGATCACCCGTCCGCGCGATCCCAATAAGGCGGATCGCCGAAATGCTCGGCCAGGAACGCGATGAACGCGAGCGTCTTCAGCGGCACGTGCGCGCGGCTCGGATAGACGGCCCAGATCGCGACGTCGTCGGCGAACGGATAGTCGTCGAGCACCGTGACGAGCGTACCGCTCGCGAGCAGCGGGCCGACGTCCCAGGTCGACTTGATCGCGATCCCGAAGCCGTCGACGAGCGCTTCGCGGATCGCCTCGCCGTTGCTCGCAACGAGCCGGCCGCCGACCCGCACGGTCAGCGGGCCTTGCGGTGTCGCGAACGACCAGTCGCGCTGGTCGCCGAGGATCACGCACTCGTGCTGCGCGAGGTCGGCCGGATGGCGCGGCGTGCCGTGTTCGGCGAGATACGCGGGCGAGCAGCACAGCACACGGCGGTTCACCGCGAGCTTGCGCGCGACGAGCGTCGAATCCTTCAGCGCGCCGACGCGGATCGCGACGTCGTAGCCGTCGTCGACGAGATCGACGATCTCGTCGGACAGCCGCAGGTCGAGCGATACGGACGGGTAGCGGCGCAGGAACGCGGGAATCACCGGCGCGACATGCTGGCGGCCGAACGACGACGACATCGATACCTTCAGCCGCCCGTACGGCTCGCTGCGGCCGCGGCCGACCGACGCGCGCGCGGCGTCGGCGGCCGACAGCAGCGCGTCGGCGCGCACCATGAAGATCTCGCCGTCCTGCGTGAGGCTGATGCGGCGCGTGGTGCGGTGCAGCAACCGCGCGCCGAGCTGGCGCTCGAGCTGCGCGATGCGCGCGCTCGCGACCGCGGCCGACACGCCGAATTCGCGTCCGGCCGCGGTGACGTTCGCGAGCAGCGCCGCGCGCACGAACAGCGCGACGTCGAGCAGGTCGAGCGGCTTGTCGGGTGCCGGAATCGGATCGGACGCCATTGTTCTGATATTCCTGAAAATGTTTCAGGAAATATAGCGGTTTTCTCGAAGGATCGGTTTGCCTACGATGACGTTCGTGGGGCTGCGCCGCAGCCCGCCCGGTTTCCCTGAAAGGAGTTTCGTGATGAAAGCCGTTGGACTGACCCGCTATCTGCCGATCGACGACCCGCAAGCCTTGCTCGACGTGGAACTGCCGCAGCCCGTGCCGGGCCCGCGCGACCTGCTCGTGAAGGTCGAGGCCATTTCCGTGAACCCGGTCGACACCAAGGTGCGCGCGCCGAAGCCGCAGGTCGAGGAGGCGCCGCGCGTGCTCGGCTGGGATGCGGCCGGCACGGTCGTCGCGGTCGGCACCGACGTCACGCTGTTCCGGCCCGGCGACGAAGTGTTCTACGCGGGCAGCATCACGCGGCCCGGCGCGAACAGCGAATTCCATGCGGTCGACGAGCGGATCGCCGCGCTGAAGCCGCGCACGCTCGATTTCGCCGCGGCAGCCGCGCTGCCGCTCACCGCGCTGACCGCGTGGGAAGCGCTGTTCGACCGGCTGCACGTGTCGCCGCAAGGCGCGGACGCCGGCAAGTCGGTGCTGATCATCGGCGGCGCGGGCGGCGTGGGCTCGATCGCGATCCAGCTCGCGAAGACGCTCGGCAAGCTGCACGTGATCGCGACCGCGTCGCGGCCGGCCTCGGCCGAATGGGTGCGCTCGCTCGGCGCGGATGCGGTGGTCGACCATTTCGGCGACCTGCCTGCGCAGTTGCGCGAGGCCGGGCATCCGAACGTCGACTACGTGCTGATATTCAACGATACGGACCGCCATTTCCCCGCCGCAGCGGAAGTAATCCGGCCGCAGGGCGGCATTTGCACGATCGTCGAGAACGGGAAGCCGGTGCCGGTCGAACTGCTGAAGGCGAAGAGCGCCGCGTTTCACTGGGAATTCATGTTCACGCGCGCCATGTTCGAGACACCGGACATGATCGAGCAGCACCGGATCCTCGGCGAAGTCGCGCGGCTCGTCGACAGCGGCACGCTGCGCACGACGCTCGGCGAGCAGCTCGGCACGATCAACGCCGCGAACCTGCGCCGCGCGCACCAGTTGCTCGAGGCCGGGCGCTCGATCGGCAAGATCGTGCTGAGCGGTTTCTGAGCGCCCCCAAACCTGTCGCTTCGCGCCAGGCCCCTCGAGGGGACTTCCTTCGCGGCGGAAAACTCGGGGCGACCCGGCGTTTTCTTCAGAGCCGGCGGCGCGCGTAAGGTTGCAACGCCGCGAACGCAAGCGGGGTAACACCCGATGCGTTTGCGGCGCATTGCATGCCGCTTGGCGGTAGACTGGCAACGCATCATGCATCGAAAACCGCGCGGCACGCGCGTGCCGCCGCATTACAAGGAGGTCAGCATGAGCCAACGCAGCTTGTCAGTCGCCGCATCGTGGTCGGCCGTGTTCGCGGCGGCGTGCGTCAGCGCGAGCGTATTCGCGGCGCCGCCGGTCAAGGGCAGCCTGAAGGGCGGCGGTACGGGACAGCTCGAATACACCGTCAAGGTCGACTCGAAGGCCTTCGGCAATGCGCAGGAGACCCGCAAGATCCGCTCGGGCGAAACGGACGACTTCAACTGGAAGTCGGTGCCGCCGAGCGGCGCGGTCGCGATGCCGGACGGCTGCCCGAACGCGGACAACCTGCCGCGCGACGAGAACGGCGCGATGGTGCGCCAGACCCAGGTGCGGCTCGCGCCGTCGGTCGACGCGAAGGGGATCGCGAACGTGCAGATGAGCTTCCAGGCGGCCGCGCCGAAGGGCACGCGCAACGTGACGGCCGGCGGCAAGTCGCTGCAGTGCCCGGACGTCGTGTCGGTGAGCCAGGTGAAGTGGGTGTCGCTTTCGACCAATGGCGGATCGAAGTCCGTGACGATGAGCGACGGCACGAAGGTGACGGTGTCGATCAAGCGTTGAGCGGCGCGCGCGGGCCGGCGTTTCGTCCGGTGCGCGCGCAACGGATTCGACTGGCGGGACAAGCAGGGCGCGTGACCGTTTCGTGTCGCCGTCACGATGCTTTCCCGCAGCCTGCTTTGCGGCACAGTGCCGCGGCAACGGCATGGCATCCGTTCGTTGTGCGACCGTGTTGCGTGACGTCACGCAGATGTCACGTTATGCTCGCCGGCATCATCATCTTCCCGTCATGACATCCCGATGAAATTCCGAATGCACATGCTGCCGCTGGCCGCTGCGTTTATCGCCGCGCACGCGCAGGCGGCCGACGATTGCAGTTTCGTGAAGAAGGTCGAACTGCCGGCGCGGCAGCAGGTGGCGGTCGTGTCGAGCGGCGCACTCGAACCGTGCTCGACCGGCAGCTACGCGGTGCGCGTGTATTCGACCGCGCACGCCGCGCCCGGCTTCGATACCGACGATTACGTGACCGGTGCGCTGCATGCGCGCGATGGCACGGTCACCGATGCGTACGCGGCCGACCTCGGCGCACGCGCGCCGCAGGCGCTCGTCGTGACGACGCGCTCGGCCGGCAGCGGCGGTTATGTCGGCGCGCAGGCCTATGTGACGACACCGCGTGCGGTGCGGCTCGTCGCATCGGTCGACGGGCTCGCGCCCGACGCGGATATCGCGGCCGCGTTGCGGAAGGCGATCGGCAAGCGCAGCGGCGCACGCTGACCGCCTACCGCGCGAACGCGTCGCGCGGCGCCGCCGCGTGTCAGTGCGCGCGCTCTTCGAGCCGCGCTGCGAGAAAGCGGTGATCGGCCGAGAACAGCCGGCGATAGGTCATCAGCACCGCGCCGACGGTGCCGAGCGCGGACGCCGCGGCAATCAGGAACATGATCACGATCTGGTAGCGCACGGCCTGCAGCGGTGACTGGCCGGCCAGCACCTGGCCCGTCATCATCCCCGGCAGGCTCACGACGCCGACGACGGCCATCTGGTTCAGCGTCGGCAGCATGCCCGCGCGCACGGCCTGGCGCGCGGCGTCCTGCGCGGCTTCCCAGCGTGTCCCGCCCAGCGCGAGCACGGTCTCGACGCGGTCGCGGCGTGCCGTGAGCTCTTCCATCATCCGCTCGACGCCGAGCGACACGCCCGTCAGCGTATTGCCGAGAATCATCCCGAGGATCGGAATCGCGTATTGCGGCGCGTACCACGGATGGATGCGGATCACGACGAACAGGCCGACCGCCGCGACGAACCAGCTGCTGAACCAGATCGACGCGATGCTGTCGATGCGCTGGCCGCGGTACGTGCGCTTGCCGCGTCCCGCGCCGGCAAAGCCGGCGATCAGCGTCATCAGCGCGGTGAGCGGCAGCACGACATACCAGTGCGGGTGGCCGAATACCCAGCCGAGCACATAGCCGATCGCGAGCAACTGGACGACGGTGCGCACGGCCGCGAGCGCGAGCTTGCGGCCGAGGCCGAGTGACAGTGCCGCCGAGATGGCGCCGTTGACGGCGACGAGCGCGGCGGCGATGCCGACGTCGACGAGGCTCAGGTCCTGCAGTGCCGGGCTCATTGCGTAGCCTCCGTCGGGTTCGCGACATGCAGCACGCCGGCCTGCATCACGAGCCGCATCGTGCCGATCCGCGCGGCCTGCGCCGGATCGTGCGAGATCCACATGTACGCGCGTGCGTCGGGCGCCGCGTCGAACCATGCATCGACGAGCGCCTCGATCGCGCGCGCCGATTCGGGATCGAGCGCGGAGGTCGGCTCGTCGAGCAGCAGCACGTCGGGATCGAGCTGCAGTACGCGCAGCAGCGCCGTGATCTGCGCTTCGCCACCCGACAGGTCGCTCGCGCGCTTGTCGAGAAAGTCGGGGCCGCGGCCGGCGCGCGCGGCGAGCGTTTCGGCGCGCGCGCGATCGAACGCGACGTCGCGATAGATCGCGAGCGAATACGGATAGCGCAATTGCGACTGGACGGTGCCGTCCATCTGCGCGGGACGCTGGCGCACGTACGCGACGCTGCGCCGGTAGCGCGGAATCGCGCTGCGCCGGATCCGGCTGCCGCGCCACAGGATGTGGCCGCCGTCGAGCGGATCGAGCAGCGCGAGCGCGCGCAGCAGCACGCTCTTGCCCGATCCGGACGGTCCCGTGATGGCTATTCGCGATCCCGCTGCGAGGCTGAAATCGGTCGGGGCGAGCAGGGTCTTGCCGCTGCTGGCGTCGCGCCGCGTGATGCGCTGCACATCGATGAGGCCGGTGGTGGCTGTCATGTCACAAATGAAAAAAAGCGTTAATGGCGCCGAAACGTCACCATGGCGTGCGTCATAATACCGATTGAAAAGCCGCGGGTGTCGTGCGCCGTTCGTCCACGCAAGCGGCCCGGCATGGTGCGGCTACATTTCAGAACAACAACGGAACCGCCATGACGCTAACCCGAGCCATCGGCAAATCGGCTGCATGGATCGTCGGTATCGTCGCAGTGCTTATCGCGGCGGCCGGCGTCTTTCTTTTCACGTTCGACTGGAACCGCGCGAAACCGTGGGTCAACGAACAGGTGAGTGCGGCACTCGGCCGCCCGTTCGCGATCAACGGCGACCTCAAGGTCGGCTGGCGTCGCCCCGACGGCGAGACCGGCTGGCGCGCATGGGTACCCTGGCCGAGCTTCTCGGCCACGCAGCTCGAGATCGGCAACCCCGACTGGGCGAAGACGCCCAAGTTCGTCACGCTCGATGCCGCGCACTTCGATCTCGCGATCCTGCCGTTGCTCGCGCACGAAATCGTCATTCCGTCGATCGACGTCGTGAATCCCGCCGTCGACCTCGAACGGCTCGCCGACGGCCGCAACACATGGACCTTCCAGTTCAAGCAATCGGCGCAGCCGTCGCCGTGGAAGGTGCGGCTCGACAGCTTCGGTTTCGCGAAGGGCACTGTCACGTATCGCGACGCGATCACGAAGGCCGACCTGTCCGTCGCGATCGATACGCTCGGGCAGCCGATTCCGCTCGGCGACGTGCTGAAAGAGCAGGAGCAGACGTCGCGTGCGGCGTCCGCGCAGCGTGTCGGCAAGCACGGCGCCGCGCAGTTGAGCGCGAAGGCCAACGCGGAAGCCGCGTCGAGCGCGTCGGCGGCGGAGGCTGCGAGTGCGGCGTCGGCGACATCGGCGGCGGCGGGCGCTTCGGCCGCTTCTTCCGTTGCTTCGGCTTCATCCGCTGCTTCCTCTTCTTCCGCATCGGTGGCTGCCGCCGCGTCGGGCGCAAGCGGCGCCGTGGCGCCCGCGAAGCCGTCCGGCCCGACCTATGCGTTCGGGCTGAAGGTCGACGGCCGCTACAAGAACGTGCCGATCAGCGGTACCGGCAAGCTCGGCGGCGTGCTCGCGATCCAGGATGCGTCGCGGCCGTTCCCGCTGCAGGCCGACGTGAAGGCCGGCGACACGCGGCTCGCGATCGTCGGCACGCTGACCGATCCGATGCATCTCGCGGCGATCGACCTGCGGCTGTGGCTGCAGGGTACGTCGATGTCGCACCTTTACCAGCTCACCGGCATCACGCTGCCCGACACGCCGCCTTACGCGACCGAAGGGCGGCTGATCGGCAATTTCAAGCGGCATGCGAGCACGTTCCGTTACGAGAACTTCAACGGCCGCGTCGGCGGCAGCGATCTCGGCGGCACGCTGGTGTACGAGCAGCGCGAGCCGCGGCCGAAGCTGTCGGGCGAACTCGTGTCGAACCTGCTGCAGTTCTCGGACCTCGCGCCGGTGATCGGTGCGGACACGGCCGCGAGCAAGGCGAAACGCGGCGATACGACGCGCCAGCCGCCGGGCCGCGTGCTGCCGGTCGAGACGTTCCGTACCGATCGCTGGCGCGCGCTCGACGCGGACGTCAAGTTCACGGGCCGCAAGTTGCTCAAGAGTTCGAACCTGCCGATCACGAACCTGTACACGCACATCGTGATGCAGGACGGCGTGCTGTCGCTCGAACCGCTGCAGTTCGGCGTTGCAGGTGGCACGCTCGCGACGACCGCGCACCTCGACGGCAGCGGCGCGCCGTTGAAGGGCCGTTTCACGGTGGCCGCGCGGCACCTGAAGCTCAAGCAGCTGTTCCCGGCGCAGAAGGTGATGCAGTCGGCGCTCGGCGAGATCAACGGCGACGCGTCGCTGTCGGCGACCGGCAACTCGCCGGCCGCGCTCGCGGCGACGTCGAACGGCGAAGTGAAGGCGCTGGTCACCGACGGTCGCATCAGCCGCCTGCTGATGGAAGCCGCTGGGCTGAACGTTGCGAACGTCGTCTACGAGAAGCTGTTCGGCAATCGCGACGTGAACATCAATTGCGCGGCAATCGACTTCGTCGCGACCAACGGCATTCTCGACCCGAAGGTGTTCGCGCTCGATACCGACGACGCGCTGATCAACGTCGACGGCCCGATCAGCCTGCGCGACGAAACGCTCGACCTGAAGATCCATCCGCATACGAAGGGTTTCCGGATCTTCTCGCTGCGCTCGCCGCTGTATGCGAAGGGCACGTTCAAGAACCCGGACGTCGGCGTCGATGCGGGTGCGCTCGCGCTGCGTGCCGGCGCGATGATCGGGCTCGGGCTGATCAACCCGTTCGCGGCGCTGATCCCGCTGATCGCGCCGAGCAATAACAAGGACGTGCCGTGCTCGCAACTGTTCGGGCAGATGAACGCGAAAGCGGCGCAGCGGGCGGCCGCGAAGGCCGGCAAGTGAGGCGGACGGGCACCGGCGGGTGCCCGGCGCGGCGGGCGGAGTGGCGGGGCCGGAACGGCATGGTCGGCAGTTTCTCCGACACCTGCTAAAATACACGGTTTTCCGTCGTTATCCTTTAACGGGACCTGCCGTGCTTTCTACTGCCAACATCACGATGCAATTCGGGCCAAAGCCCCTGTTCGAGAACATCTCGGTCAAATTCGGCGAGGGCAACCGCTATGGTCTGATCGGCGCGAACGGCTGTGGCAAGTCGACGTTCATGAAGATCCTCGGCAGCGACCTCGAGCCGAGCGCCGGCAACGTCGCGCTGGAGCCGAACGTCCGTCTCGGGAAGTTGCGCCAGGACCAGTTCGCGTACGAAGACGTGCGCGTGCTCGACGTCGTGATGATGGGCCACACCGAGATGTGGGCCGCGATGACCGAGCGTGACGCGATCTACGCGAACCCGGAAGCCACCGACGACGACTACATGCACGCGGCCGAGCTCGAGGGCAAGTTCGCCGAATACGGCGGCTACGACGCTGAGGCGCGCGCGGGCGCGCTGCTGCTCGGCATCGGCATCGAGGAGAAGTTCCACAGCGGCACGATGAGCGACGTCGCGCCGGGCTGGAAGCTGCGCGTGCTGCTCGCGCAGGCGCTGTTCTCGAAGCCCGACGTGCTGCTGCTCGACGAACCGACCAACAACCTCGACATCAACTCGATTCGTTGGCTCGAGCAGACGCTCAACGAGTACAACTCGACGATGATCATCATTTCGCACGATCGTCACTTCCTGAACTCGGTGTGCACGCACATGGCCGACATGGACTTCGGCACGCTGAAGGTCTGGCCGGGCAACTACGACGACTACATGCTCGCATCGGCACAGGCGCGCGAGCGCCAGGCCGCGGCGAACACGCGCGCGAAGGAGCGCGTGGCCGAACTGCAGGACTTCGTGCGCCGCTTCTCGGCGAACAAGTCGAAGGCCCGCCAGGCGACGAGCCGCGCGAAGCAGATCGACAAGATCAAGATCGAGGAATTCAAGCCGTCGTCGCGCCAGAACCCGTTCATCCGCTTCGAGTTCGAGAAGAAACTGCACAACGTCGCGGTGGTCGCCGAAGACATCACGAAGAAGTACGAGCGCACGATCTTCCAGAACTTCAACCTGTCGGTGCAGCCGGGCGAGCGGATCGCGATCATCGGCGAGAACGGCGCGGGCAAGACGACGCTGCTGCGTTCGCTGCTCGGCGCGCTCGCGCTCGAGCACGGCACGGTGAAGTGGTCCGAGAACGCGAATGTCGGCTACATGCCGCAGGACACGTACGAGGAGTTCCCGAACGACATCACGCTGATGGACTGGATCGACCAGTACCGCAAGGACGGTGACGACGAAACGATGGTGCGCGGCACGCTGGGCCGCCTGCTGTTCTCGTCGGACGACATCAGGAAGTCGGTGAAGGTGCTGTCGGGCGGCGAGAAGGGCCGCATGATCTGGGGCAAGCTGATGCTCGGCCGCCACAACGTGCTGCTGATGGACGAGCCGACCAACCACATGGACATGGAATCGATCGAGTCGCTGCAGATCGCGCTCGAGCAGTTCGAAGGCACGCTGATCTTCGTGTCCCACGACCGCGAATTCGTGAGCGGGCTGGCGAACCGGATCATCGAAGTGAAGACGGACGGCAACCTGTTCGACTTCGGCGGCAATTACGAGGAATTCCTGACGAGCCAGGGGCAGGAGTAATTGTCCTGAGGCTTTCGCTCATGTGCCGCGACTAGACAATACGAAGCCGGGCACATAGAGCGAAGCCGCCAGAAACGCATCAGGCCCGCATCGACAGCATTGTCGATGCGGGCTTTTTCTTTTCTGCCTCCGGCAAAGCCCGACAGCGTCGCACAATCCAGTTTCCTCCGACCAATCGACTTCGGGTAAATTACCCTCCGAACCCCAATCCCCATCCCCGATCCCGACCCGGAGCCGCCCTCGATGCAGGACCATCCTCTCCCGCTCGACCTGTCCGGTCTTGCGCCAAGCCTGTACGCGCAGGGCACCGAGGAAAGCATCCTGGCGCGGCTGATGGAGCGGATCGCGCCCACGAATCGCTTCTGCGTCGACATCGGCGCGAGCGACGGCCTGCGCAACAGCAACACCGCGCGGCTGCTGCGCGAACAGGATTGGGCGGGCGTGCTGGTGGAAGGCAGCGCGTACCGGTTCGGCAAGCTTGCCGCCCACTACGCGGGCGCGGAGCGCGTCCGTCTGCACCACGGCCGCGTCCAGCCCGACACGATCGACGCGTTGCTCGCCGAAACGAACACGCCGGCCGACTTCGACCTGCTGTCGATCGATATCGACGGCAACGACTACTGGGTGTGGCGCGGCCTGCAGGCGTACCGGCCGCGCATCGTCGTGATCGAATACAACCCGTATTACACGCCGCCCGAACGCTGGGTCATGTGCTTCAATCCGGACCACGAATGGGACGGATCGACCTATTACGGTGCCAGCCTCGAATCGCTCGTTCACCTCGGCAGGCAGAAGGGCTATGAGCTCGTCTGCTGCGACGACATGGGCAACAACGCATTCTTCGTGCGGCAGGACCTGTACCCGCTGCTCGGCATCGCGAACAACGATCCGTCGGTGCTGTTCCGGCCGGCGATGTACAAGCTGCGCTACGTCGGGCACAACACGTTCCTGAGCGGCCATCCGTATCGTCACGGGCCGGCCGAGCACATCTGAATGGACCAGCCCGCCGTCACCTTCGACGAGATCCGCGACGCCTACGCGCTCGGCCAAAGCGGGCCGCCGCGGCAGGTCGGCGAACGCGTGTGGCATCTGCCGACCGACGGCGGCGGCGTGGCGGTCAAGCGCTATGCGCCGGAGCATCATGCGCGCGCGGCCAAGGAAGCTGCCGTACTCGCCCATTTCGAGACGCACGGCGATGCCCGTTTCCGTGTCCAGACGCTGAAACGCACGACGTCCGGCGAACCGCTGTGGACGGGCATCGACTCGCACGCGATGCTGACGCGCTGGGAGGCGGGGCAGTTCAAAACTTACGATACGTTTTCGCCGGCGGAATGGGATGCGCTCGGCGCGAGCCTCGCGGCGTTGCACCTGAGCCTCGAACGGCTTCATCTGCCGTCGCTCGACACGATCCGCGCGCGGCTGACCGCGATCGACGCGGACGCGGTTCGCCGCAGCCTGCTGGGCGCGCTGGATCGCGCGCGCTCGAACGACGGCGCCGCGAACCTGCGCCGCTACGTCGAGCTCGCGCTGCCCATGATCGACCGCTACTATCCGGGCAGCATCGAAGCGTTTCCCGCCGACGATCCGCAGCACCCGATCCACAACGACTACAACCAGTTCAACTACCTGTTCGCGGGCACGCTGCCTCCGCTCATCCTCGACTGGGAAGCGTCGATCGGCGCGCCGCGCGAATACGAGCTGGTGCGTTGCCTGAATCATCTGCCGCTGGAGGCGCCGCACCTGGCGGAAGCCTTCGTGCGCGCGTACCGGCGGGTCCGGCCGGTGAATCCCGCGCGCATCGCCTGGGCCGTCGATGCCGCGTGTCTGCAGCACGCGCTCAAGCTATGGGTCGTGCAAGGCTGGCTCGACGATCCGGCGCGCTTCGCCGCGCACCTGATCGGGGCGGTGACGATGGCGTCCGCGATGGTGGACGCGCGCGGCCATCTCGTCGATTTCTTTTCCCGTTGCGTGGAAGCAGGAAACTGAAGTGAAAGCGAATCCGAACACGATTTCGAATCCGGCCTCGTCCGGCGAGCGGCAACATGTCTTCCCGCCGCCGCTGGATCGCGATTACCGCGTCGAAGACGGGCGCGTCCGGACGCGCTCGCTGGAAGCGCATATCGTCGACCACTGCAACCTGACCTGCGCGGAATGCTGCTCGCTGTCGCCGCTCCTGCCTGAATGGTACGCGAGCCCCGATTCGCTCGAGGCCGATCTGCGCAAGGCCGCGAAGGTGCTGAGCCCGCGCATGTTCAAGCTGGTCGGCGGCGAACCGCTGCTGCATCCGGCGCTCGTCGAGCTGATCGAACGCGTGCGCGCCACGGGCATCGCGCCGGTGATCTCGGTCACCACGAACGGCCTGAAGCTCGGCGAGATGCCGGACGCGTTCTGGCAGTCGGTGGATGCGCTGACGATCTCGCGCTACCCGAAGCCATCGCTTTCGCCCGACCTGATCGCGCATGTCGAGCATCAGGCCGCGCGCTTCGACGTGCGCCTGAACTGGAAGGTGCAGGACGTGTTCACGACGATGAATCGCGCACAGCCCGGCACGGACCGCGACGACGCGCAGCGCCTCTATCACGATTGCTGGATCCGCGAGCGCTGCCATATGATTCGCGACGGCATGTTCTACACGTGCACGCGTCCCGCGCATTTCCATACGCTCTACAAGGGCGAGAAGGATTTTCGATCCGACGGCCTGCCGCTGCGCGACGACGCAGGCATGCTCGACGCGCTGCTGGCCTATCTGCAGCGCGAGGCGCCGCTCGAAGCGTGCCTGCATTGCCAGGGCGGCAGCGCGCCGGTGGCGCCGCATCGCATCCTGAAACGCATTGAAGTGGACACCTTGAAGGCTCGTTATCCATGATCGTCGGCACGCGCGACCCGTTCGGTTTCGATCGTCTGCACTACCATCCGCGCAGCGGCGTGTCGGCGTCCGGCATTCGGGCCGTCCTGCGTGCGTCGGGGCAACCGACCGGCGCGCCGGACACGGCCGCCATCGCGGGCTACCTGAACGGCGAGCGTCCCATCGGTCGCACCGTGCTGCGCGACGTGCTGGCGGTGCCGCCCGGCCATGCGCTGATCCGTTCGCCGCAAGGGTTGGAGGTGCAGCCGGCGCCCGAGCGGCCGCAGCGCGGCGATCTGGAAACCGTGCTGCGCGCATCGCTGCAACGCGCGCTCGACAGCGGCAAGCGCGTCGCGCTGGCGCTGAGCGGCGGGCTCGATTCGGCGCTGCTGCTCGCGTTGCTGCGCGAACTCGGCGCGCAGCGGCACGTGACGTCCTACATCCTCGCGACCGATATGCCGGACTATTGCGAACGCGATGCCGCGCTCGAACTGGCCGGGCAGATGCAGGCGACGGTGAAGATCGTGCGCGCGAACGAAGCCGATTTCGTGGCCGCGCTGCCGAGAACGACCCACGCGGTCGAGGAGCCGATGTTCAACCTGCATCCGGTCGCGAAGCTGCTGCTGGCCGAGGCGATGGCCGCGGACGGCATCGAGGTGGCCATCACCGGCGACGGCGCGGACCAGGTGCTGCGCCGCGACCAGTCCGCCAACTATCTGCCGCTGTGCCATGCGTTGTTCGATGCGGCGTCGGTCGACCTGCATCCGCCGTTTGTCGACGACCCTGTCGTCGCGCATCTGACGAGCATCGCGCCCGACCCGAACAAGCAGTGCCTGCGCGATCTCGGTGCGCGCCTGAACCTGCCGGACCGTCTCGTGCACGGCCCCAAGCGCGGGCGGCTCGCGCCGGCGATGGACCTCACGACACTGCTCGATCGCGAGCGCACGCGCTCGCTCGCCGACACGCTCGGCCTGGCCGCGCCCACGCTGCAGGCGGATACCGACCGCGTGCTGTGGGCGACGCTGACGCTGCTCCTCGATCATCTCGACCACTTCCACTTCGATGCCGCGCATCGCCCAACCTGAGCCGCTCATGAAACGCATCCTGTTCTGCGTGGTGCCCGAAAAAGGGCACGTCAATCCGTGCATCGGCCCGGCCCAGCATCTGCGCGCCGCCGGCTGCGACGTCGCGTTCTACGCGCCGGCCGACATCAGCGCGCAACTCGATGGCGCGGGCGACTTCGCGTTCGTCGGGCCGCGCGAGACGCCCGAACGCCACGACCTGTCGCGCGGCGCGAGCTTCGCCGCGAACATTCGCGACGCCGACTGGCTGCGGCACTGGATCCGCACGCTGCTGATCGACCTCGCGCCCGCGCAGGTGGACGGCATCCGCGCGGTGCTGCGCGAATGGCGGCCCGACGTGGTCGTGATCGATCCGCTGCTCTATGCGGCGGCGATTGCCGCCGAGCTGGAAGGGCTGCCATGGGTCTCGATGTCCAATTCGCTGAATCCGGTGCTGCCGGACGATCTCGATTCGGAACTGCTGCGCACGGTGCGCTGGCTCGCGCCGGAACGCACGCGCCTGTTCGCGCGCTACGGTCTCGACGCGCGCTTTCGCGGTTGCGACATCCTGTCGCCGCATCTGACGCTCGCGTTCACGACAGACGCGCTGGTCGGCGCGCCGCCGCCAGGTATCGAACTGGTCGGCCCCGCGTTGCCGTCCGGCCCGCGCGGAGACGAGATGCCGTTCCCGTGGGAGCGCCTCGACGCGGATCGTCCACTCGTCTATATGTCGCTCGGCAGCCAGCTTTATTACCACCCGGACGTATTCGAGAAGGTCATCGACGCGACGCGCGCGACGTCGGCACAGCTGGTGCTGTCGGTGGGCGAACTGGTCGATTCGGATCTGCTGCCGGCCGGTGACGAGCGCGTCATCGCGGTGCGTTATGTGCCGCAACTTGCGCTGCTGCGGCGCACGCATGCGTTCGTCAGCCACGGCGGCGCGAATTCGGTGATGGAGTCGCTCGCGTGCGGCGTGCCGATGCTGCTGTCGCCGTTCTGCAACGACCAGTTCCATTCCGCGCACTTTGTCGAGCGGGCCGGCGCCGGATGCGTGCTGGATCTGCAGCAGGCCGGCGTCGCGGATATTGCCGATGCGCTCGAACGCCTGTTGCGTCCCGGCTCGCTGCGCGAGCACGCGGCGCGGATCCGTGCGAGCTACGCGCGCGACGGCTCGGCGCAGGCCGCCCGCCTGATCAGCGAACTCGCTTCAGGAAGCCGCCTGGCGACAGCGTCATGAGCACGCGGTCCTCGATGTCCTCGTCGACTTCGAACCGGTCGTCGCGAGCGAGAAATTCGCGCACGGCCGTCGCCGGGTTGTTGCCTTTGCCGTACGGCTTGCCGTCGAACATCGATGGCGGCAGATATTCCATGATCGTATCCATCACGATCGCGTAGCTGCCGGGCGTCACGAGCGACGCATAACATTCGAGTTCGCGCAGCACGTGCGCGTGCGTATGCGTGAGATCGAGGATCGCCATCACGCGTGCGTCGTCGCCGATCTGGGCGCGCACCGACGCGAGCGTGTCGGCCGCGCACGATTCGCCTTCGATCAGCACCATGCGATGGGCGAGCCGGTGCGACTGCAGGCGCTGCCTGACCTCGTCGCGCAGGCGCGGTTCGATCGCGACGACGCGGCCGTGACCGCCCGCCAATTCCAGCATCGACGCGGAGAACACGACGCCGCCGCCCGCCGCGATGCCGGTCTGTACGATGCAGTCGGGGCGCTCGCGCCAGATCAGTTCCTGGAGCGCGAGCATGTCGCCGGGCAGATGGAAGAAGCGCTCGCCGAGCCAGCGGGTCTGGAACAGATGGTCGAATTCGGCAGCACGCGTCAGCCATTCGATGTTGATGTCCCGCATGTGGGCCGAAGGACGCTCTGACATGGTCAATGCAACGAGTAGGAGTGACGTGAAAACGCTGGAACCCTGGCTTCACCGGCATTGGCACCTCGGGCCGGCGCGCCTGCAGGCGCTGTCGTCGGGCCATACTAACAAAACGTATCTCGTCGAGTGCGATTCGGAGCGCGTGGTGCTGCGCGTGTCGTGGTCCGGCAAGCCGGTCGAGCAGGTGCATCGCGAGGTGTCGATACTCGGCGATCTCGGCCGTTCGCGCACGGCGCCGATGCTGCCCGCGCTGCCGCGACTGCGGCCGACCGTGGGCCAGCAGTCCGGTGTGCAGGCCCCCGATGGAAGCTGGCTGCACCTGTTCGAGCATATCGACGGCAGCCCCGGCCTGCCCGACGACGCGCACGCGGGCGCGATCGATGCGATGCGTGCGCTCGCGCACCTGCATGCGGCGCTGGCGGAGATCCCCGTGAGCGAATCGGTGCCGTTGGCATGGCTGTCGGCGCGGTATGCCCGTGTGTCGGCGCGCGCGATGCCGTCGTTGCCGGGCGACTTGAGCAGCGATTACGGCACGGTGATCCGGCGGATCGGTGCGCATCTCGACACCGCGGCCCGCTGGCTGACAGGGCCGGTGCATTGGCTGCACGGCGACTATCACGCGGGCAATCTGCTGTACGTGGGGCGTGCGGTGAGCGGCGTGCTCGATTTCGACGATGTCGGGCAGGGCGCGCAGTGGCTCGAGGCGGCCTTTGCGCTGTTCGCGCTGTCGCGCGATGCGGGCAGGGACGATCGCTTCGTCTTCGATGCGCAGCGATGGGAAGCCGGCCTGCAAGCCTATGTGGCGACGCGGCCCGATGCTGAGCCGGACTGGATCAGCGTGAACCGAGATGCGTTGATGGCGCTGTTCTGCGTGGATCAGACGCTGATCCATCTCGAAGCCGCGCAACGCGGCCTGTGGATGCCGGGGCCTGGCATTGGATTTCTCGGGGGTTGGCGGCAGTTGCTGGACGGTGTGGTGCCTGGACGCTAGCCGGCTGCCGCGTCAGTTTTGTCGACTCAGAAACAGGCGCACGGCTTCGACCGTGTTGGGCCGCGCTTCTCCATGTCGCGATCCGTCGTGCATGCAGAACAGCACGTCCTGATGCCGCGCTGCGCTGTCGGCGACATGCGCACGCATCGCGTTGCACAGCGCCTCGGGCGATGGCGCGGGCCGCTGCCAGTCGTCTAGGATTGCGGTCCAGCCCGTGTGTTCGCGCTGCAGCCGTGCGAGCACGCCGGCGCGATTGTCCTGCGGCATCAGTCCGTAAGGCAGGCGCAGCGGGATCGCGTCCGGCGCGGGAACGCCGGCCCGGCGATAGGCCTCGCGAATCAGCGCGTCGGTCGCATCGATTTCGGCGATCAGCACGTTGTCCGCCAGTGCGCCCGGCTTCGCGTGCGAGTAGGTGTGGTTGCCAAGCCGGTGACCTTCGCGCGCCATTCTCGCCGCGACGTCGAGCGCGCCAGCGAGGTTCTTGCCGAGCAGGAAGAAGGTCGCCTTGCACGAGGCGGCGCGCAGGACGTCGAGCAAGGGCGGTGTCGACGGGGCCGGGCCGTCGTCGAAGCTGAGGCGAATGGACATCGCGTGGAGGGCGCGTCGCGTGAGTGGAACCTGAACGATAGCGCAATCCGGCGACGGACCGGTCGTGCGTCGTCAGCGAGCGACAGCTCATGAGCGCAACGAGGTGGGGCGAAGCTGCCTGCGTTTAAGTGTTGAATCGCTCAATCGTCGCAAGCAAGCGCCGGCTCGTCCGGAATTGCCCGCTCCGCCAGCGCGACATAATCGCCCGACGCCGTGCGCTCGACCCTTGCATCGACGCGGTACGCGCGCCGCAGGTTCGGCGGCGTCAGCACGTCGGCCGGCGCGCCGTCCGCGACGAGTCCGTCGGCGCCCAGCAGCACGAGCCGGTCGCAGAAACGCGACGCGAGATTCAGGTCGTGCATCGCGACCAGCACGATCGCGCCGCGCCGGCGAGCAGCCTCGCCGACGGCCTCCAACGCGAGCAATTGCCAGCGCAGGTCGAGCGCGCTGGTCGGTTCGTCGAGCAGCAGCAGCTGCGTGTCACGCACGAGCACCTGTGCGAGCCCGACCATCTGCCGCTGGCCGCCCGACAACCGGTCGAGCGGCGACATCGCCAGCGGGTGCAGCCGCAGCCGCGTGAACACCTGTTGCAAACGCCGGTCGCGCGTCGCGTCGGACAGGCCGCCGCAGGTGGCGCGCAACGCGCTGCGCACGGCTTCGTACACGAGCAGCGACGACGGTTGCGGCAAGGTCTGCGGCAGGTAGCCGACCTGCCGCGTGTGTTCGCGGCGCGACCCGTACAGCAGGTCGAAGCCGCCGAATGCCGCGCGACCGGTCGCGGACGCGAGCCGCGCCAGCGCGCGCAGCAGCGTCGACTTGCCGACGCCGTTCGGCCCGAGCAGCCCGATCGTCGTGCCCGGCTCGACCGGCGCGAGCGACAGCCCGTCGAGCACGACCCGGGCGCCGTAGCGGACGCACAGCGCGTCGAGATGCAGCATCGGCTCAGCCATCGAGCCTCCTGCGCCGGCTGACGAGCAGCATGAACAACGGCACGCCGACCAGCGCGGTGATGATGCCGATCGGTAGCGTTACGCCGGGGATCAGCGTCTTGCTGAGCACGGACGCGCCGGCCAGCATGATCGCGCCGGCGAGCGCCGCGCCCGGCAGGTAGTAGCGATGCTCGTCGCCGACCAGCAGCCGCGCGACGTGCGGCCCGACGAGGCCGACGAAACCGATCGTGCCGACGAACGACAGCGCCGTCGCGGACAGCAGGCTGATGCGCGCGAGCGCGACGAGCCGCAGCCGTTCGACCGCGATACCCATGCTGCGTGCCTGCTCGTCGCCGGCGCGCAGCGCCGTCAACGACGCGACGTCGACGCTTGCCCACAGCGTGCAGGCGGCGAACACGCAGGTCAGCAGTGCGATCTTGCTCCACGTCGCGCGTGCCAGGCTGCCCATGCTCCAGAACACGATCTGCTGCAGCGCATTTGCGTCGGCGATGAATTGCAGCAGCCACAGTAGTGCCTCGAAGCTGAACATCAGGCCGATGCCGAACAGCACGACGGTTTCGGTCGTCGCGCCGTGCCGCCACGCGAGCCAGACGATCAGCAGCGTCGCGCCGCTCGCGCACGCGAACGCGCCGAGCGACAACGCGACGTTCTCGTTCCACAGCACCAGGTGCCAGCCGGAAATCACGACGAGCGATGCGCCGACGCTCGCGGCGGCCGACATGCCGAGCGTGAACGGGCTCGCGAGCGGGTTGTTCAGCACGGTTTGCATTTCGGCGCCGGCGAATCCGAGCGACGCGCCGACGAGCACGGCCATCAGCGCATACGGCAGGCGCACATCCCACAGGATCACGCGTTGTTCGAGCGGCAGCCCGTCGGGCCGGAACAGGCCGCTAACCAGGTCGGCGACCGGAAACGGCGACGGGCCGGTCGAGATGTCGACGACGAGCAGCGCGACGAGCACGCATGCGAGCGCGGCCAGCGCGCCGACGCGCCGCGCGGCGACCGCGCGGTAGCGGAGTCGCAGCGACGGCGGCGAAACGGGTGTCGTCGTGCTCATGCGGCCGCTCCGGACGCGGGCTCGAAAACCACGCGTGACGCAAGCGCGAGGCTCGGCAGCACGACGCCGCCGTGATCCTCGCCGTCGATCAGCCGGAACGCGGCGTCGAGCCCTGGGCGGCCGCCCACGCGCGCGACGAAGTCGCGGGCGGAACTGACCTGCTTGCGCGCCTGCTGGCGGCGCATCCGTTCGGCGTCGGGGTTCGGTGCACCTTCCTCGAGGCTGCCTGCGGTCACGAGGACGCGCAGCGGCGGTGCGAGCGGGGCGGTTTGCGCGGCGAACCGGTCGGCATAGGGCAGCAGCGTGCGCTCGCCCCACCAGATCGACGGGCTCGCGGCCACGTAGCGCCGAAACAGGTGCGCGCGCGTGAGCATCGCGTACAGCGTCAGCAGGCCGCCGTACGAGTGGCCGAACAGCGTCTGCCGCTCGGGATCGACCGGCAACTGGCGCGTGAGCCACGGCTGTACGTCGTGCTCGATGAAGTCGAGAAAGCGGTCCGCGACGACGCCACGGCCGTTCGGCAACGGCGCGAGCGTGTAGTCGTCCGCGCGCGCTGCCATGTCGTAGGGCCCGTCGACCGGATAGCCGATGCCGATCACGACGGCCTCGGCGTCGCGCGTGCCGTCCGGCCGCGCGCGGCGATTGCGGGTGAGCTGCGCCGCGAGCGGGAACAACGCATTGCCGTCGAGCACGGTGAGCACCGGATGGGGCGCCGAGCCGGAACGCTCGGCCGGCAACGCGACGAACAGACGCCGCGTGCGGCCGGCGATCGTCACGTCGAACTGGCGGCTGTTCGGCACGAAGACGGGCGGCGCGGCGTCGAGGCCGGGCCAGGCAGGCGTATCGGCGGCACACGCGGGCGCGAGCCGGCCGCCGAGCGGGCCGGCCAATCCGGCGACGAGCAGGGAGCGGCGCATGGAGGAGGCGGGCATCCGCATGTCAGGAGCCTTCCTGCACCCAGTATTCGCCTTGCAGCGCAATGGGCTGGAAGCGTCGCACCATCGTGTCGAACGTGGTGCGCGGATCGAGATCGGCGAACAGCGCCGGATGCAGCCACTTGGCCATCGCCTGCACGGCGACGACGTTGAACGGCGAATTGTAGAAGTGATGCCAGATCGCATACGCGCGCCGCTCGCGGACCGCGCGCAGCGGCGCGATCTGCGGTCGCTTCAGCGACCGGTCGAGCGAGCGGACGGCGGCGTCGCGCGGCACGCCGGCGCCGAGCGCGATGCGTTGCGGCGCGCTTTGCAGCGTCTGGAGCGAGCCGATCGCGGTGCCGATGTAGAAATCGGGCTGACGGCTCAGCAGGTATTCGGGGTTCAGCGTGCCGTGCTCGCCGGGCACGCGGCCTTTCGCGACGTTGTTGCCGCCGGCGGCGTCGAGCAGGTGGCCCATCATGCCGGTCATCGTGTCGCAGCAGTCGCCCGACAGGCCGACGCGGCTTTCGAGGAACACGCTCGGCGCGGCCGGGCGCGCGGTCGCGAGCCGCGTGCGGACGAGGTCGAGCTGCTGCTGCCAGTACGCATTGAATTCCGCCGCGCGCTGCGGCGAGCCGAGTACCTGGCCGAGCAGCGCGATGCTGCGCGGCGTGTTGGCGAGCGGGTCGTGCCGGAAGTCGACGAACACGATGGCGACGCCGGCCGCCTCGAGCCGCGCGAGCGTTTCGCGATCGCGCTCGCCGGGGCCGTGGCCGCCGCCGAGACCGAAGATCGCGACCTGCGGACGCAGCGCGAGCGCGCGCTCGTCGCTGAAGCTGCCGGACTGCGAGCGTCCGATGCGCGGCACGTCCTTCAGGTGCGGGAAGCGCGCGAGCCATTGCGCGTAGCTCGCGGGATCGAGTTGCTCGAAATCACCCATCATGCCGACGAGGCGGCGCGTCGGATCGTCGCCGTCGACCACCGCCAGCGCCGGTAGCAGGCGGCCCTCGCCGAGCAGCACGCGCTCGACGCGCGCGGGAATCCGGACCTGCCGCCCGGCCAGGTCGGTGACGGTCGTCGTGTCCGCGTGCGCGGCATGCATCACGAGCCAGCCGCACAGCCATACGCCCAGCATGGCCCACATTCCGCTTGTCTTTTTCACGCGACTCCCGATACGATATAAATGAGAACAATTCGCATTTAATTGTAGCCGACCCGAGGCCATGGCAGGGGCAGCGGCCGTTTGATCGAACACCAAAATAGTTTGCGTGGGCGCAAGAGGCCTGCGCGCGGGGGTATGACGACATGACAGCGCTGACGCCAGCCGCTTCCCATTCCGATCGCTATCGACACGACGCGCATGTCGCGCGGATCCGCGAGGTGCGGCCCGGGCTGCGGATCCATTCGGACGACGCCACCGACGAATTCGACGCGGTGATGTCGGGCCAATGTTCGCCGGGCCTGCATCTCGTGCTGCTGCTCGAGGGCGCGCTCGACGTGTCGTACGGCGACCGGCGCGTGGTGTTGACGACGGACGGGTGCCGCACCGGCCGCCCCGGCCGCGCGGACCGCGAAGCCGCGCGGCCCGCGGTGCGGATGCAGTCGTTCCTGCTCAACGCGGTCGAGCCGGACACGTTCCGCAGGCGGCTCAGCAAGGGTGGTTACGCGCGACGGCTGAGCCTCGCGATGTCGGGCGAATGGTTCGGCCATCTGCAGGCGGCCAGCCGCGGCATCCTGCCGGAACAGCTCGGCGCGATGCTGTCCGCGCATCTCGCGATCCGCTTCTGGCAGCCGACGCCGCGCGCGACGGCGCTCGCCGAACAGATCGTGCGGCCGCCCGCCTATCAGCCGATGCTGCAGGCGATCTATCTGGAGAGCCGCGTGCTCGAACTGCTCGCCGAGGCGTTCACGCCGCTCGAAACCGCCGCGGCACAGGCGGCGGACGCGTCGCTCGGCTCGCGCGACTATCGCCGGATGGCCGAATTGCGCGCGTTCCTCGCGAGCGACGCGGCACAGGAACTATCGCTCGACGACATTGCGCGGCACGCCGGGATGAGCGCGAACGCGATGCAGCGCCAGTTCCGTGCGGCCTACGGCACGACCGTGTTCGACTTCGTCCGCGAACATCATCTGCAGCGCGCGCGGCTCGCGCTCGAGCGCGACGCGGTGAGCGTCAAGCAGGCCGCGGCGCTGGCCTGCTACACGAGCGCCGCGAATTTTGCGACGGCCTACAAGCGCCGCTTCGGCGTCACGCCGACGCTCGCGCGACGCAGCGACCGGCGCTGACGACGGCCGGCGACGGCGCTCAAACGACTTCGATGCTTACGCAAAGGTTTCGGTTGATTACATGTTTCATAATGCAAATGAGAATCAATCACATCATGAAACATCGAAAGCGCCACCATGTCGAATCAAGCTGCAAGTTTTGCATTCAAGCCGGTCGTCGTAGCCGGCCTGTATCTGATGGGTGCGTCGTGCGCGTGGGCGCAGACGCCTGACCGGGCGGCGGAACCCGCTGCGGCGTCCTCCGTCGCTGCCCGATCCGCCGCCGCCAGACCGGACGACCCGGCCAAGCCGGCCGAAGCCGTGCCGCCGGAGGCCGCCGCCGATCCGGTCGCGCTGAAGGAGATCGTCGTCACGGCGAGCCGTCGCGAGCAGGCGATCCGCGAGGCGCCCGCGAGCATTTCGGTGATCAGCCGGGAAGACATCGAGGCGAAGCCGTATACATCGGTCGCCGAGATCGTCGCCAACGTCGAGGGCGTGAGCGTCGTCGGTGCATCGCCGAACGACCAGGACATCTCGATTCGCGGGATGCCGGGCGAGTACACGCTGATCCTCGTCGACGGCCGCCGCCAGAACACGCGCGAAACGATGAACCGCGGCACGGCCGGCGTGCAGTCGAACCTGATGCCGCCGCTGTCCGCGATCGAGCGGATCGAGGTCGTGCGCGGGCCGATGTCGTCGCTGTACGGCGCCGACGCGATGGGCGGCGTGATCAACGTGATCACGCGCAAGGTGCCGAAGCGCTGGGGCGGCACGATCACGGCCGGCAGTGTGTGGCAGCTCGAATCGAACCAGGGCGACACGCAGAGCGTCGACTTCTGGCTCGGCGGCCCGCTGAAATCCGATGTGCTCGGGCTGCAGGCGTCCGGGCGTCTCCTGCATCGCGGCGAAGACGACATCTACTACCCGAACAGCGGAACGGGCGGGGCGAACGGGCAGCGGATCGGCAGCTTCGACGTGAAGCTGTCCGCGAAACCCGCGCGCAACCAGGACGTGAGCGTGAACATCGGGCGCGAGCAGCTCACCTATCTCAGCACGCCGGGCAAGAGCGCCGCGCCGCTCACGCCGCGCACGGCGGCCACCGCGCTCACGGAGACGCGTCATGTCCGCGATTACTGGGGCATCACGCACGACGGCCGCTGGGGCTTCGGCGACACGACGGTGTCGCTGTACGGCGAGCGTGGCGTGCAGGACCAGTGGACGCCGGCCGGGCGTTCGCCGGTGAAGCCCGCGCTGACCGACACGATCCTCGAAGCCAAGGCCGCGGTGCCGTGGTGGGGCGAGCGCAACATCCTGACCGTGGGCGGCCAGCACATCTGGTCGAGGCTGTCGGGCGTCAGCGTGCAGGACGCGGTGCCGAAAGGGCATGGGGCCAATGCGGATCGCGTCACACGCAACGCGTGGGCGCTGTTCGGCGAGAACGACTACTTCTTCAACGAACGCTTCACGCTGACGACCGGCGTGCGACTCGATCACGACGACCGCTACGGCAGCCACGTGAGCCCGCGCATCTACGGCGTGTACCAGCTCAGCAACGCGTGGACGGTGCGCGGCGGCGTATCGACCGGTTTCCGTCCGCCATCGCTGCGCCAGAGCACGGCCGGCTACTGCATGACGTCGGGCGGCGCGGCGGGCGCGGTGCCCGGCACGCTGTGCGGCAATCCGGATCTCAAGCCGGAGACGAGCCTGACCGAGGAACTCGGCGTGCGCTACGACCTGGGCGACACGTACGCGGGCCTGACGCTGTTCAACAACCTGTTCAAGAACAAGGTGGCGAGCTACGACACGGGCAAGCCCGATCCGCGCTCGCCGGGCCGCAACATCTACGTGTACGACAACATCGACCGGGTCAAGCTGTACGGGCTCGAGATCGGCGCGGGCACGCGCCTGTCGCGCACGCTGAAGGTGTCGGGCGCATACACGCTGACCGAATCGCGCCGCGAGGGCAGCGGCGAGAAGGCGTTCAACGGCAGCTCGCTCGACGGCTTTCCGCTCGACAAGACGCCGAAGCACAAATTCAACGTGCAGGTCGACTGGACGCCGACGGCCAAGCTCGATCTCTACGCGGCGGCGAACTACAGCGGCAGCGAATACTGGGCCGCGTTCCGCAACGGCGCGCAGGGTGTGCGCGAGCGGCCGTCGACGACGACCGTCGATCTCGGCGGACGCTACCGGATCGACAGGCGTTTCTCCGTCAATTTCGCGGTGCTGAACCTGACCAACAAGATGGTGCCGATCGACGATCGCACGCGCACGACCGGGCTGAGCGGCAACTGGCTCGTCGACCAGGGGCGCCGCATCGCGGTGAGCCTGACCGCGGAAATGTGACGGCATGGCCGGCACGCCGCGCCGGCTCATTCAATCTGGAGGCAATGTCATGAATGCGATTTCCCGATTTTCAAAACTATTTGCATTCCATAATTTTTGCGTTGCGGTGGCGGCGAAGGTGAGCCCATGATGCCGCGTCTGACGATGCCCGGTGCCCGCCCGGCACCGTTTGTCAGCATGGCGGAAGTGACGGTACCGCAGGCCGGCCGCGTGCTGTTCAAGCTGTGCAAGCACTATGCGATCAAGGTGCCCGTCGAGTTCGACGCGCATCGCGCGACCGTAGTTTTTCCATACGGTGTCTGCCGAATGCTGCGCGACGACGACGTGTTGAAGCTTCGCTGCGAAGCTGCTTCGTCGGAGCAACTCGAGCAGCTCCAGTGCGTGATCGACGAGCACGTGGGACTGATGTCACGCAACCGGGCGCTGGTGGTCGAATGGGAGCGGGGCGCGTGACGCGGCACGCGCCCGGTGCAATAAAGGTTTTTCACGGGCAGCAAATCGCGCCGGCCGGTTATTCGACCGGCGCAACGACCAGCGGACAGGTGCCGACCGGACGCAACCGCGTGCCGGTCCATTCGTAGAAGAACCGCGCCGTCTTCGCGTTGCTGTCGTCGCAATCGTCGTTGAAGCAGCCCGCGACGATCAGCAGCGTGCTGCCGGCGCGGAAATCGACGCGTTCGTCGGCGTTGCCCATCACGCCCGAGATCGCGTTTACGCCGGGCATCGTGTACGTCGCGCCCGTGTACTTGTCGACGATCGCGAAATTTCGGCAATCCGTTCCGCAGCCCCAGATCGCGACGCGATAGTGGCCGGCAAAATTGGCCGGTTGCGTGAACTCGTCGCGAATGACGGTGCGGTACAGGCGGGCTTCCTTGCTGGTCAGCCGGGGCGATGCGGCCGGCTTGCGCGGCGCGCTTGCGGCGCGTGCCGGATAGCGGTCGAACGACGGCGACGGGCACGCGGCCGCCGCCGCTACTGCGGACGGAGGCACCGCGCGGGCCGCGCCGGCACCGGCAATCAGCGCGGCCGCTGCGCCGGCGATCGGCAGAAATCGATAGGCGCGCGCCACGCGAGCATCCTTCAGGTTCGGGGTGAGATCGGGCCGGATGGTCAGAACGACCGGCGACGACGATTCTATGACGCTTCGCGTGTCCCGGCGACACGGATTGGCGATTGCGCGCGAGTGCCTCCAGTCGCGCATCGAATCGGCCACGTGTGATACGGCACCCCGTCAAGCATTGTCAAATCGCGGCGATATCACGATGCCTGACGTTTCAGGCCGCGCACGAAGGCTGTCATGCACCGGTCGATTGAGTATCCTTGGATTCGATTCGCGGTACCCACGCAGGGACTCACGCAGTCACAACCGGGAGGCTTCACATGAATGCACGTCTATACCGCGCGACCGTTGCCGGCGCGCTGATCGGATTGCTCGCGCCGTTTTCGCTGGCCCATGCGCAGCTTGGCGACGTCCTGAAGCAGGTCGGCGGCGGCGATTCGGGCGGCAGCGCGAGCGGTGCGCTCGGCAACCTCGGCGGCCTTGGCGGCGCACTGACGGGCGGCGGCGGTTCGTCGCTGATGCCGGGCAGCACCGGCAACGTCGCGGGCCTGCTGCAGTTCTGCATCCAAAACAACTATCTCGGCGGGGCGTCCGGCGGCGCGTCGTCGGTGAAGGACGCGCTGCTCGGCAAGCTCGGCGGCAATGCGTCGTCCGACAGCGGCTACACCAGCGGCGCGAGCGGGATCCTCGACGCCGGCAACGGCAGCAAGCTCGACCTGAGCGGCGGCGGCCTGAAGCAGCAGCTGACCAAGCAGATCTGCGACAAGGTACTGACGCAAGGGAAATCGCTGCTGTAAGTACGGGGGCGTGCGTCCTGCAACGGGGCGCAAGATATCGAACGCCGGCGCGGCGGATGCGCGGCATGACCGCGTGACCACCGCCCGCGCATGTATTTCGCCGCAGTTGCGGCACGGCGTATGCCCGGCGCGTTGCTTCGGCGATCGTCGTCCGATCCGCCGCTCGATGCAGGGAAATGGTCTGGTCGGGCGCTCCGGTCGTGCCGGCGATTCACGGCGGCAGCCGCTGCAGACTGGCCAGCCGCCGGTTGTGTACCGCCCACCGCGCGCGTCAATCGGCCAGCCGCTTGTCCGCGAGCGCCTTGCAGCAGTCTTCGTACACCCATTGCACGAGTTTCGCCCGATAGTCGAGATCGTCGGTATCGACGATTTCCTCGACCGCGTCGCGCGCCCACGATGCGTCGACGAACCCGGCGTGGCGCTTCGCGATGTCCTGCGCGAGCGCCGCGAGCTTGGCGATCGCGAGCCAGTCGGCCTGACGGTGATGGCGGTCGAGCCAGCGGTGCGCGGCCTGGACCTGGAACGTGGCGTCCGGCCACGATTCGTTGAGATAAAACGCGCCGAGATTGCCGCAGGTGAGCCAGCAAAGCAGCTCCAGGCGGTCTTGCGAGCCGAGGGTATGGGAGGCGTCGGACATGGCAGCGCTCACGAAATGCATTGATTCCGGGCGGCGCCGGTCGCAATGGACCGGTGCCGATAATAAAAACATAGCACGATGCGGGTCCGGCCGCGCACCCGGGCGGATGCTGACACGACGGCGGTAGGGCGGACGCCCGGCCGGCGTTTGCGGCCGACGGCGGCGTGGCGCTGCGACAGGCCAAAATCCTTTCGAATGACTGTCAATCGTCACACCAGCCGATCGAAACGCTCGTTAGAATGTCGGCTTCCCTATGAAGCATGGGACCAGATGCGAAGCATGGGGCTGGCGTAGGCGCTGAAGCACCAACGCCAGCCGACATAAGCGCCAAATCGCTGACTCTGGCCAACCGCACAAGGCATGGGACCAGAGTAAGCGCTAAAGCGCCAACTCTGGTCGACAGGAGACGGAACATGATGAAAATCTACGACCAGTTCTATATCGACGGCGCATGGCGCAAACCGGCCGGAACCGGCACGATCGACGTGATCGACTCGGGCACCGAAGCCGTGATCGGCCGGATTCCGGAGGGTGTCGCATCCGACGCGCAGGATGCGATCCGCGCGGCGCGCGCGGCCTTCGACACATGGGCGGCCACGCCGCCCGCGACGCGCGCGGGCTACCTGCGCAAGATCGTCGAGCGTCTGCAGGCGCGCAGCGAGGAACTCGCCCAGTCGATCACGGGCGAAGTCGGGATGCCGATCAAGCTGTCGCGCGCGATCCAGGTCGGCGGCCCGATCTACAACTGGAAGGCGTACGCGAAGCTCGCCGAGTCGTTCGAATTCGAGGCACAGGTCGGCAATTCGCTCGTGGTGCGCGAGCCGGTCGGCGTGGTCGCGGCGATCACGCCGTGGAACTACCCGCTCAACCAGGTCACGCTGAAGGTCGCGCCGGCGCTCGCGGCCGGCTGCACGGTCGTGCTGAAGCCGTCCGAAGTCGCGCCGCTCAACGCGTTCATGCTCGCCGAAGCGATTCACGAAGCCGGCCTGCCGGCCGGCGTGTTCAACCTCGTGTGCGGCTACGGCCCGGTCGTCGGCGAGGTGCTGGCCACCGATCCGGACGTCGACATGGTGTCGTTCACGGGCTCGACGCGCGCCGGCAAGCGCGTGGCCGAGCTGGCGGCCGCGGGCGTCAAGCGCGTCGCGCTCGAACTGGGCGGCAAGTCGGCATCGGTGATCCTCGACGATGCCGATTTCGCGATGGCGGTGAAGGGCACGGTCAACGCGTGTTACCTGAACGCGGGGCAGACCTGCTCGGCGCACACGCGGATGCTGGTGCCGGAAGCGCGCTACGAGGAAGCGCGCGAGATCGCGAAGGCCGCGGCCGAAACGTACGTCGCGGGCGACCCGCGGCAGGACGCGACGCGCCTCGGCGCGCTCGCGTCGGCCGTGCAGCAGCAGCGCGTGCAGGCGTACATCCAGCGCGGGATCGACGAAGGCGCGGAACTCGTGACGGGCGGCACGGGCCTGCCGGAAGGGCTCGCGAAGGGTTTCTTCGTGAAGCCGACCGTATTCGGCCGTGTCGATCCGAAATCGACGATCGCGCAGGAAGAGATCTTCGGGCCGGTGCTGTCGATCATCACGTATCGCGATGAAGACGAGGCCGTGCGGATCGCCAACGATTCGCCGTACGGGCTCGGCGGCGCGGTATGGGCCGGCAGCGACGAACGCGCGATGCGCGTCGCGCGCCGCATCCGCACGGGGCAGGTCGACATCAACGGTGGCACGTGGAACGGCGCCGCGCCGTTCGGTGGCTACAAGCAGTCGGGGCATGGCCGCGAGAACGGCATATACGGGCTCGAAGAGTATCTCGAGTACAAGTCGATGCAGTTGAAGCCGGCGACGCCGGCCTGAGCGCTTCGCGCCGCCTGAACCGGAAACGGCACGCTCGCGTGCCGTTTTTTTATTGACGCCCGTCAAGGTGCGCGGCGGTGGATCGTCGATCATCGCGGTTCCGATGTTCCGACGAGGTATCCGATGACCGTACGCACTTCCTTCCCACCGCTGACGATTCGCGGCCGCACCTTGCTGCCGGTCGTGCAGGGCGGCATGGGCGTCGGCATCTCCGCGCACCGGCTGGCGGGCAGCGTCGCGCGCGAAGGCGCGGTCGGCACGATCGCGAGCATCGACCTGCGTCACCATCATGCGGACCTGCTCGCGCGTTGCCGCGCGCAACCCGATCGCGCCACGCTCGAGGCCGCGAACCTCGACGCGCTGGCACGCGAGATCCGTCTCGCGAAGACCTACAGCGAAGGGCGCGGAATGATCGCGGTCAACGTGATGAAGGCGGTGAGCGCGCATGCGGACTACGTGCGGGTCGCGTGCGACGAGGGCGCCGATGCGATCGTGATGGGCGCGGGCCTGCCGCTCGATCTGCCCGATCTCACGCAAGGACACGACATCGCGCTGATCCCTATCCTGTCGGACAGCCGCGGGATCGCGCTCGTGCTGAAAAAGTGGATGAAGAAGGGGCGCCTGCCCGATGCGATCGTGATCGAGCATCCGGCGCACGCGGGCGGCCACCTCGGCGTCACGCAGATCGACGACATGCACGACGCGCGCTTCGATTTCGCGCGCGTGCTCGACGAGACGGCGCAGGTGATGGCGTCGCTTGGCCTCGCACGCGACACGATCCCGCTGATCGTCGCAGGCGGGATCAACAGTCACGACATGGTGCGTGAGGCGCTCGCGGCCGGTGCGAACGGCGTGCAGGTCGGGACGCCGTTCGCGGTGACGGAAGAGGGCGATGCGCATCCGGACTTCAAGCGCGTGCTCGCCGATGCGGCGCCCGACGACATCGTCGAATTCGTCAGCGTGACGGGGCTGCCCGCGCGCGCGGTGAAGACGCCGTGGCTCGATCGTTACCTGCGCAACGAGACGCGCATCCGCAACAAGCTCGGCGCATTCAAGCAGCGCTGCCCGACCGCGCTCGAATGCCTGAGCGTATGCGGCTTGCGCGACGGCATCGAGAAGTTCGGCCATTTCTGCATCGACACACGGCTGGCGGCCGCGCTGCGCGGCGACGTCGCGAACGGCTTGTTCTTCCGCGGCCGCGAAGCGTTGCCGTTCGGCCGCGCAATCCGCAGCGTGCGCGATTTGCTCGACCTGCTGCTGACGGGCTGTGCGACCGAGCCTGCGGCAAACCGCCCCACGTATACGCTGGCTTGACGGATATCAAGATGTCGAAAAGACCCTACAGGGAGAATGGAAACCATTCTTTGGGGGTCCGTACCATGCATAAAACGATTCGAACTTTTGTCACCGCTGCCGCCGTCGCGGCAAGCTTCGTCGCGATGCCGTCGGTGTCGCACGCGGCGTCGCCGGGCGACGGCATCAACCAGGGTGACGTACTGGTCCGGCTGCGCGCGATCAGCATCCAGCCGAACGAGCGCGCGAGCGACACGCTCGGCGCGCTCAACGTCGGCGTGAACAACGCGATCGTGCCCGAGCTCGACTTCACGTACATGATCCGCGATTACCTCGGTGTCGAGCTGATCCTCGGTACGTCGCGGCATCAGTTGACGTCGAGCCTCGGCAACCTCGGCGGCGTGGGCGTGCTGCCGCCGACGCTGCTGCTGCAGTACCACTTCAACCATGCCGGTAAGGTGCGTCCGTACGTCGGCGCGGGGTTGAACTACACGTACTTCTACAACAACGGGCTCAACGTCGGCGGGCAGGGCGTGTCGATCAACAAGAGCAGCTTCGGCCCCGCACTGCAGTTCGGCGTGGACGTGCAGGTGACGAAGAAGGTGTTCGTGAACGTCGACCTGAAGAAGATCTGGATGAGCACCGATGCGACGCTCGGCGACAAGGGCATCGGCACGCTGCACATCGATCCGTTGATCGTCGGCGTGGGCGTCGGGATGAAGTTCTAGACGCGCGGCGGGGAAAAAAACAGAGTTGGGGTTGGCGGCATGGCGGTCGGCATGCCGCTCTTTTTTTGCGCGACGTCCGTGACGGGCGCGGGCGAGGACTCGCAGCGCGCATCGATCCGCTCGTAATAGCGCGTCGTGGCGGGCGGCGCGTCCGGCAGCGCGATCGTCAGGCGGCAGTACGTTCCGTCCGGCAGCGTGACCCGCAGCGGTTTGGTCAGTTGGGCGCCCGTGAGCAGCAACCTGCCTTCGCTGCCGGTGACGGTCACGAATTGGTCGTCGCCGTCGACGACGGTCGACAGCACCGGCAGCGCGGTGCCGTCTGCCTGCGTCACGGTCAGCAGCGCGCGCCGCGTTTGCTCGACGGCGAATTCGACGCGGCTGACCGAGCCGTGCCCGGCTTCGACGATCTGCAGGCCGTTCTTCAGGTCGAGATCGCGCGGCAGGCTTTTCGTGTTGACCCGAATCCGGGTTCGTGCGTATGCGGGCAGCGATGCGATGACGGCCCGGCCGTGCCGATCGGTCCAGACCGGGCCGGACGGTGTCGCCAGTTCGATGCCGGCGCGATCGCCGACGCTGGCGAGCGCGAGCGTGTCGCGAATCTCGTACGGCGACAGCATGCCGACGCCATCGAGCAACGCGACCGCGCCGCGCAGATTGACGCCGATCGTGGAGCGGCCGGCGCCGTAGAGGCCCGCGTTCAGGGTCGCGCGCACATGGTTCGGCGTGCCGCTGACCGTCGCGCGGATCGACGGCGACCGGATCGAGGTGTCGTAGTCGGCAGCGACGCTGTAGCCGCCGGTACGCCCGAACGTGCCGGCATAGCGGGCACCGGAGCGCACCGAATCGCCGGTGACGTTCGCATAGGCGCTGACGCTGCGCTTGCCGAGCGGCACGGTCAGGTTCACGTAAACCTGAGTGCCGCCGGCGCCGCGGGTGCCGAAGGTGCGATTCACGTTCAGCGCAACCGAGCCGCGCCCGAGCGGGCGCGTCCACGTGCCGGACACGCGTTGCATGGCGGGACCGTCGAACACCGCGACCCGCGTGTAGTCGAGCGACAGCATGCCGAGCGCGCGGTCGTGCCAGCCCAGCGCGGCGGCGAACTGGGTGTGCGACGGCGGCGTGAATGCGGCCGTCGAACGTACAGCGTCGGTCAGTTCCCGATATCCGGACGTGCGCCGGACGAACGACACGTTGGCGCTCAGTGCCGTGTCGAGGTTGCTCGCCAGCGCGACACGGGTCTGCACGCCGCGTCGACCGGCGGTACGGCTGACGTCGATGCCGACGGCCGCATCGACGCCGGCAAGCGGCGCGAATTCGACGCTCGCGGCACCCGACTGCAATGGCGACGACACCAGAAGGCCGGCGTTCAGCCGGGCGCGCTGCCTGATCTGCCAGCCGCGCGTGGCGGTCGCGAGCCACGGGGCCTGCGCGTATCCGTCGTTCTGCAGACGGCCGACCGCGAGCGCGAGTCCTTGCGCCGCGGCGAGCCCGGCGCCGGGCAGCGACGCACCCGGGACGACGAACTGTTGCACGTCGCCCGTTGCCTCTACGATCGTCACGTCGAGATCGGCGGTGCCGCTGACGAGCGACAGGTCGCCCAGCGCAAACGGGCCGGGCGGCAACTGCGACGCGTAGATCAGCACGCCGAGCTGGCGCACCTCGACGCGCGCCTGCGTGCGCGCGATCCCGGTCACCCGCGCGGCCGTGCCGGGCACGGCGGCCAGCGCTTCGTCGGGAAACGCCTGGACGCCGAACATCCGGCCGATCGCGAACAGCGTCGAGCGCGGGACGATCTGCCCGGCCTGCAGCGTCGTGCCGCGCGACGCGAACGTGCGTTGTGCGTAGGCCGCTTGATGGTCGACGCCGAAGCGGCCGTCCACGGTCGTGACGATCTGGCTGCTGCGGACGATCCAGTCCGACGCGTTGAACCCCGCTTCGGTCGCGGCTTGCCAGTATTGCGACGTGCCGGCCGGATTGCGCGTCGCCATCGCGAGCAGGTCGTAGTTGACGAGCGCGGCGAAGCCGCCGTGCTCGAACGTGTCAGGTGTGCGCCGGGCCGTATCGAGCGCATCGGCCGGCACGACGAGGTCGATGGCGCCGTCGGCCGGGCGCAGCGTGACGATTGCCTGCGCGTACGCGCGCCCGAAGTCGTGGCACGGGGCCGCGTCGGAATCGGCGGGCCGCGCGGCCGCGTCGCCGAGCGCTTCGGGCACGACGAGGCCGGCCGCGCGCAACAGACCGGGCGTCGCGCACAGGTTTCCGTTGTCGTCGAACCGCGCATCGGCGCGGCCGGCGCGGCGGCCGTTGACCGTCAGCCGGACGGAAGCGATGCCGGGCATGAAACGCGGCGCGTGCGCGAAATAGCGGCTGGCCGTGGCGTCGATGCCATGCTCGCGCAGCACGCCGGCATCGAATTCGAGCGTGTCGGACGGGACGCCGCCAGGGCCGGAAGCCGCGGCGCACGGCGTGTTGCCCGCGGCGATGTGCAGCCCGAACGCGAGCAGTACGCCCGGACGATGGAGGGCCCTCGACATGGCAAATCCGGAAGCGAAGACGCGCTGGTTACCGGTGTGTGACCGCATCGGCCGGACCGGGGGCGAGCGCGGCGTCGTAGTGATCGACCGAGTAGCCGTAGACGGTGGCGGGGAAGAGGCGCACGCGTTCGGGCGTCGCGGCCCCGTGGGGCAGCGCGACCCGGCGGGTCTGTCCGGCCAGCACGTAAGGCGCCGGCAGCGACACGATCTGCTGCGTCGGCAGCAACTGCACCTTCTGTTCGAGACGCACCACGTGGCGGCTGTCGTTGCGCACGACCAGTTCGTTTTCGTCGATCGACCACTTCAGCAATTCCCACGGCGCATCGTTGCGCGCGAGGTCGCGCGGCTGGATCAGCACGGGCAGATTCTGTCGGATGATCGTCTGGATCTCGTTTCTGCCCTGGCGCTTCGGCGGAATGCCGGAGAACGACACGCGGGTGAGGCGCTGCGTGGCGAGCGGTTCGTTGCCGGCGAGGACGAACCGGACGAGCTGCACCGCATCGGCTTCGACACGCGCGATCGGGGGCGTCACGATGACGAGCTCGGCCGGGTCTTCGGGAATGGGCTCGATCGTCGTATGCAGGAGCGTCGGACGGTCGTCGGTGTTTTTGACCGAGATCGTTCCCTCGCCGTCGGCTTCGTCGACGATGACGACCGACGTTTCGGGCACGACGCCCATGGCGTGCGCGGCGCTCGAAACGATCAGGCAACCGACGAACGGGGCGAGCAGGGACGACCGCAGGGAAGGGGGCACAGGGGATTTCATGGAGTCGGCTGGCGGTTGGCGCAAGCGTGCATCGAGCCGCCGCTTCGGTGAAGCGGCGGCGCAGTCGACGCCTGTCAGGCGGTCAAGTCAATCAGTGGAAAGAGGCGTACCGGAATTACAGGTACACGAGCGACACGGTGGCGAGGCCGTCGAGATTGATTTCCTGGCTCAGGTCGAGATTCGCCGTCTTGTCGATGGCCGCCTGCACGTCGAGCGTGCCGGTGAAAACCTTCGCCGCGACCGGGACGGTCTGGCCTTTCTTTGCCCACGACTCGTAGCCGCCGGTGTTGCTGACAATTCCGTTGGACGTTCCCCAAGTGGAGCCTTTGTTACTCGAATAAATCGAATCGACAGCCGCGCCGTCCGCCTGGAACGAGTTCGTTCGGAAACGGAATGCAAAGGCGCCGATATTCTTGCCGCTCGCCGTGCCGAGTCCGAATTGCGAGGTGCTCGAATTGGACGTGCCGAAGAAACTGATATTGCCGGAAAATGCTCCGGTGCCGGCGCGATTATCCTGCGCCGTCAATGCGACACGTGCGGCGGCGTCGCAGGTGATCGTGATCGAATCCGAAAGGACCGCGAGCAGCGTGGGTGCGACCGGGCTGAGTTCGGCCACGCCGATCAATCCGTAATCGAATGTGCCGCCGCCGGCGAGCGTCGGCGTGCAGGCGCCGGGCTTGATCTTCCCGGTGACCTTGACGTCGAACGAATCGGCGAACGCCGATGCGCTTCCCAGTGCGAGCAGACCTGCGGTCACGAGGGCCGAAGCCTTGTTCGTCATCTTAGCGAATTTCATCTGGACGAGTTCCTGATAACTGGCCGGAATTCCGAAAATGATTCGGCGATCCGGTTTTCGATTAATGGAAGAAAAATCACCCGCCGTTGTTTTCGGTGGGCGGATGAAATTTATCAATTCGATTTGGAAAATGAAATAGTACTTGTACAAATTTTCACGAATATCTTTAATGAAAATCCGGATGGTTAATCGATAAAATAATCCGATTTATCTCAGGAAAGTGGTGTTTTGATCGTTACGAATGTCAGATGGAATATTTTTCAGCTTCGATATGGATGAAGTGGAATGGATTAGATCTGCTCGGACGACGCCGACGATCGCGCTCGAAGTGGCCCGGACAGGTCGATGGGCAATGACCAATCAGGATCGACGGTGCGCAGCTTCACCGCAGCCATGGCATGCGCCGGCAGCGGAAAAGCGAAAAGGGGAAACGGATGTTGCCGCGTCGGGGGTGACGGAGGTGCGCGCAACGGCGCGACAGCGGATGCAGGCGAGGTGAGCGGTCGGAACGCGTGGCCGCACGCCGCCGCGGTTGGATGTGGCCGGCCTGCCAGCGGCTCGTGCGCGGGTAGGCGGGACCGGCCGTGCGTATCGCGTCGGCATGTGCCGACGCGGGAAGCCTTACAGCTTGTCGTACTGGAAGCGCATCGCGGTGCCTTCGCGCGTGATGCGCTCCCACACCGCGCGTTTTTCGTCGTCGCTCAGGAACACCCAGTTCGATACTTCGGCGGCCGTGCGGCCGCAGCCCTTGCAGACTTCGTCGAAGAGGGTCGAGCACACGCCGATGCAGGGGCTGTCGGGCAGGTCGTGGAGATTGGAGGCCATCGAATGGGTTCGCGCAGTTCGCAGTTGAATCGTCAGGGCGTCATTTTAATGCATCGGGAGCGGTCGGCCGGCGCGGACAGCCGGCCATGCCGCACGGCCGTGTCGCCGTGACAGTGCGGGAGGCCGGGCGGCTGCCGGATCGCCGCCGGAACTTCGCCGGCAACGGTATCGTCGCCGCAGCGCGCGCGGCGCGTGCCGCGATTTCACCGGCGAAACGGCGGCGCGCCCAACCGTTGGGTACGCCACTTGCCTATCCCGCGCGCGGTTTCGCCGCCGCCTTCTTTTCCTGATGGACAGCCGCCGATTACCCGATAGAATTCCCCCGGAACGCCCCGCCGCACGGGCCGCCCGAGGGGGCGGCAGCGGTAATCTGTTCCGTTTGCGCGACACCGGCATGATTTTTTTGTGACGGAGCGCGAATGGTGGTAGTTTTCGGGGTTTTCGAGGGGCGGAGCACCAGAATGCACCGCCGTGACGAGGCAGACGGCAGCCGGACAAACGTTCCGGCCGGAGGGAGAACGGGATGAAAGCAAAGGTAGTGGGCCGGTTCGCAGCGCTCGCGCTGTGCGTGGGTGCATCGGCGGCAGCGGCGAAGGATACGCAGCTCAATGTCTATAACTGGTCGGACTACATTGCGAAGGACACGATCCCGAACTTCGAGAAGCAGGCGGGCGTCAAGGTCCGCTACGACAACTACGACAGCGACGACACGCTGCAGGCGAAGCTGCTGACGGGCAGCTCGGGCTACGACATCGTCGTGCCGACCAGCAACTACGCGGGCAAGCAGATCGCCGCCGGCATCTTCGCGCCGCTCGACAAGTCGAAGCTGCCGAACCTCAAGTACCTCGACCCGCAACTGATGGCGCTCGTCGCCGGCGCAGACCCGGGCAACAAGTACTCGGTGCCCTGGGCGTACGGCACGACGGGTCTCGCGTACAACCTGACGAAGGCGCAGCAGGCGCTCGGCAAGGTGCCGCTCGACAACTGGGACATCCTGTTCAAGCCGGAAAACCTCGCGAAGCTGAAGACCTGCGGCGTGTCGGTGCTCGACGCGCCCGACCAGATGTTCGCGGCTGCGCTGCACTACATCGGCAAGGATCCGATGAGCACGAACCCGGCCGACTACAAGGCCGCGATGGAAGTGCTGAAGAAGATCCGCCCGTACATCACGCAATTCAACTCGTCGGGCTACATCAACGACCTCGTCGGCGGCGACATCTGCTTCGCGTTCGGCTGGTCGGGCGACGTCGTGATCGCGAAGCATCGCGCGATCGAAGCGAAGAAGCCGTACAAGGTCGAGTACTACATTCCGAAGGGCGGCGCGCCGGTGTGGTTCGACGTGATGGCGATCCCGAAGGACGCGAAGAACAAGGATGCCGCGCTGCAGTGGATCAACTACATCGAGGATCCGAAGGTGCACGCGGCGATCACGAACGCGGTGTACTACCCGAGCGCCAACGCCGAGGCACGCAAGTACGTGCGGCCCGACGTCGCGAACGACCCGGCGGTCTACCCGCCGGCCGATGTCGTGAAGACGCTGTTCCTGCTCAAGCCGCTGCCGCCTGAAATCCAGCGCCTGCAGACGCGTCTGTGGACCGAGCTGAAGTCGGGCCGCTGACGCGAGCCGGCGTTCCCCAGCAGTCATGAAGCCCCTGGTGCCCCCGGGGGCTTTGTTCGTTCAAACGCAGGAGAGAAGCAGCACATCATGAATAGCCAGTCGGGTGCGCCGGTCGCGGGCGCACCGTCCTCCGTTTTCTCCTCCGGCGCCGATGCGCGCGCCGAGAACTTTGTCCAGATCGTCGACGTCGTGAAGAAATTCGGCGACACCGAAGCCGTGCGCAGCGTCAACCTGACCGTGCGCCAGGGCGAGCTGTTCGCGCTGCTCGGCAGCTCGGGCTGCGGCAAGTCGACGTTGCTGCGGATGCTCGCGGGCCTCGAGACGGTCACGTCGGGCAAGATCCTGATCGACGGCGAGGACCTCGCGCAGATGCCGCCGTACAAGCGGCCCGTGAACATGATGTTCCAGTCGTATGCGCTGTTCCCGCACATGTCGGTCGAGTCGAACGTCGCGTTCGGCCTGAAGCAGGAAGGCGTGCCGAAGGCCGAGCTGAAGGAGCGCGTGCATGCGGCGCTCGAACTCGTGCAGATGAGCAAGTACGCGAAGCGCAAGCCGCATCAGCTCTCCGGCGGCCAGCAGCAGCGCGTCGCGCTCGCACGTTCGCTGGTCAAGCGCCCGAAGCTGCTGCTGCTCGACGAGCCGATGTCCGCGCTCGACAAGCAGATCCGCCAGCGCACGCAGATCGAGCTCGTCAATATCCTGAACAAGGTCGGCGTTACCTGCATGATGGTCACGCACGATCAGGAAGAAGCGATGACGATGGCGAACCGCCTCGCCGTGATGAGCGAAGGGCAGATCGTGCAGATCGGCTCGCCGAACGAAGTCTACGAATATCCGAACAGCCGCTTCTCGGCCGAGTTCATCGGCTCGACGAACCTGTTCGACGGCGTGACCGTCGAGGATGAACCCGACCACGTGTACATCGAATCGCCGGAGCTGCCGAGCCGGCTGTACGTGAGCCACGGGATCTCGGGCCCGCTCGGGATGCCGGTCACGGTGTCGGTGCGCCCCGAGCGGATCGCGCTCACGCGCAAGCCGCCCGAAGGCGCGTTCAACTGGGCGCGCGGCAGGATTAGCAACGTCGCGTACATGGGCGGTTATTCGCTGTATCACGTGAAGCTCGACGCGGGCAAGACGGTGATCGCGAACGTATCGAGCCTCGCGATTTCCGAGCTCGACACGCCGGCGCTCGGCGACGAGATCTACGTGCGCTGGAGTGCGACCGCGGGCGTGGTGCTGACGTCATGAGCGCGTTCAAGTCCCTGCTCGAGTGGCCGGTGCGGCGCTTCAACCTGACGGGTGCCACGGCGGTCGTCGCCGGGCCGTTCACGTGGCTCGTGCTGTTCTTCCTCGTGCCGTTCGTGCTGGTCGTCAAGATCAGTTTCGCGGAGCTGCAGCTCGGCATCCCGCCGTACACGGAGCTCGCGTCGTACGCGGACGGTGTCGTGCACGTCGCGCTGAACCTGTCGCACTACGCGTTCCTGTTCACCGACAGCCTGTATTTCGCGACCTACGTGAACTCGGTGTGGGTGGCCGCGGTGACGACGCTGCTGTGCCTGCTGATCGGCTATCCGATGGCGTACTACATCGCGCGCTCGAACCCGGCGACCCGCAACCTGCTGATGATGGGCGTGATGCTGCCGTTCTGGACGTCGTTCCTGATCCGCGTGTATGCGTGGATCGGCATCCTGAAGAACAACGGGCTGCTGAACAACTTCCTGATGTGGATCGGCCTGACCCATACGCCGATCGAGCTGTACCGCACGAACTACGCGGTGTACATCGGGATGGTGTATTCGTACCTGCCGTTCCTCGTGATGCCGCTTTACGCGCACCTCGTGAAGATGGACCTGCGCCTGCTCGAGGCCGCGTACGACCTCGGCGCGAAGCCGTGGAAGGCGTTCCTGCAGATCACGCTGCCGCTGTCGAAGAACGGGATCATCGCGGGCTGCCTGCTCGTGTTCATCCCGGCGGTCGGCGAGTACGTGATTCCGGAACTGCTCGGCGGCGCGAACACGCTGATGATCGGCCGCGTGATGTGGAATGAGTTCTTCAACAACGCAGACTGGCCGATGGCGTCGGCGGTGACCTGCGCGATGGTGCTGCTGCTGCTCGTGCCGATGGCGATGTTCCAGCGCTTCCAGGCGAAGGAGCAGGAGGCCCGCCGATGAAGCCGAATCGTTACCTGCAGTTCGCGGCGCTGTTTGCCGGCTTCGCGTTCCTGTACATCCCGATCATCAGCCTGATCGTCTATTCGTTCAACGAGTCGAAGCTCGTCACCGTGTGGTCGGGTTTCTCGTTCCGCTGGTACTCGGCGCTCGTCGAGGACGACGAGCTGCTGACGGCCGCGTGGCTGTCGCTGAAGATCGGCATGCTGACCGCGTTCGCGTCGGTGTTCATCGGCACGTGGGCCGGCTTCGTGCTCGCGCGGATGGGGCGCTTTCGCGGCTTCGCGCTGTTCAGCGGGATGATCAACGCGCCGCTCGTGATTCCCGAGGTGATCCAGGGGATCTCGCTGCTGCTGCTGTTCATCGAACTCGCGAAGTGGATCGGCTGGCCGGCCGAGCGCGGCGTCTTCACGATCTGGCTCGGCCACGTGATGCTGTGCATCTCGTATGTCGCGATCATCGTGCAGTCGCGCGTGCGCGAGCTGAACCCGTCGCTCGAAGAAGCCGCGCTCGATCTTGGCGCGACGCCGCTGAAGGTGTTCTTCACGATCACGCTGCCGCTGATCTCGCAGGCATTGATCGCTGGCTGGCTGCTGTCGTTCACGCTGTCGATCGACGATCTCGTGCTGTCGGCGTTCCTGTCGGGCCCCGGCTCGACGACGCTGCCGCTCGTCGTGTTCTCGCGCGTGCGCCTCGGGCTGAACCCGGAAATGAACGCGCTCGCGACGCTGTTCATCGTCGCGGTGACGGCCGGCGTCGTGATCGCGAACTTCGTGATGCTGCGCCAGGAGCGCAAGCGGATGGCGGGGTTCGCGACCTGACGCGCAGGTTGCGGCCGCAATGAAAGGCGCCCGGTGCCGACGACGAGTCGGGCCGGGCGTTTTGCTTGGGCGATCTGCGTGCCGGTCGACGCCGGTCAGTACGTGAAGCTCTTGCCGGGCGTCGTCCAGACCGCCGTCGCGGCCGTGCACGGCTGGAGGCTCAGCGTGCCGCCGGCGGCGGGCGCGAGGCAGCGGCTGGTCGGCTGCGACACGAGCTGCGCCGAACCCGGCACCGTGCCGGCCTTCACGAGCCATTGCTGGTCGGCCTCGCCGGCGACGCAGGTGCGCAGCAGCGCGCCGTTGCCCGCGCTCGGTGCCTGCGCGGTGAGGCAGTAGCTGTACTTGGTCTGCAGCGTGCCGTCGCCCGCGGCGACCCACAGTTGCGGATTGAAGTGCGTACCGCCTGACGCGCGCACCGACGCGAGCGTCGGACAGGCGCCGAGCACGGCAGGATGGCCGTCGGCGAGGCCGCCCGACGCGGTCAGGCACGTGCCGTTCGCTTTGACCAGGCCGGCCGCCGATTGCTGCGGGCCGCCGATCAGTGTCGCGACGCCGTTGGACACGGATGCGTTCGCATCGCTGGCGGGACAGGTCTTGTTGACCGTGACCGACGGCGCGGGCACGGCCACCGCGTTGCCGATCGCGTCATACGCGCGGATGCTGAACTGCGCGTCGGTGTACGCGATCGACGTGCAGCTCGTGCGGCTCGAGTTCCAGTCGAAATATTCGACCCACTGGCTGATCGACGAGACCGGCACCTGCGTCTGCGTCGTGCCGACGTAGATGCTGCCGATGTCGAAGCTGTCGCCGGCCGAGCCGGCCGTCACGTCGGTGACGTTGCTCTTGAACCAGCCGGGCCCCTGGCTCGTATCCGGCGTGATGCGGAACCGGTATGTGTGGCCGGCCTGCCAGTCGTAGCGGTAGCGGCACTGCGCGCCCGCGCTGCCGTCCGTCGCCGAGCCGCTGACCGTGCAGTAGCTGCCCGCGCCGATGCCGGCGCTGGCGGGCGTGCCGGGCTTCGCGGCCGTCGCGCCCCACAGGCTGAACAGGAATTGCCGGCCGGTGCCTTCGCTGGCCGACACGAGCTCGGTCGACTGCAGGCCGGTGTAGCCGTGCAGCGAATTGACCTGGTTCGACCAGAATACGTTCGAGTTCGGGCCGGGGTCGGTCTGCGGCGTGATGAACAGGTCGAGCGTGCCGACACTGCGCACCGTCGACGGAAACCACGTGTTGCTGTAAAGGCCCGGTGTGGCGCCGAGGAAGCCGGACAGCGTCGGGGCGGTGCTGGAGGACAGCGTCGCGAGACCGGGTGCCGGGTTGCCCGTGACGGTGAAGCTGCGCGCGCCTGCCGGCGGCAGCGACGCGACGGGCGGCACGCCGAGCGTGAAGCTGAACGTGCAGGTGCCGCCGGCCGGTACGGTCGCGCCCGACAGCGCGACCTGCGTCGAGCCGTCGCTGGCCAGCGTGCCGCCGCACGCGTTCGTGAAGCCGCTGGCGGTGAAGCCGGCCGGCATGCCGATGAAGAGGCCGGCGGCGGCCGGATCGGTGCCGGTGTTGGTGAGTTTCAGCGTCGCCTTGTCAGTCCCGCCGACCGACGGCGAAAGACTGGCGAGCGTCAACGCCGCCGTGTAGGCGGGCGTGGCGAGGGCGGTGAGTGGAGCGAGCATCAGCGCGGCGACTGCCGCGCGGCTGACGGACGGGACGAGCATGGCCGGACTCCTGAATAGTTATTCGTTATCGACACGCGACGTGCGGGCGCGCGGCGGCGAGTCTAGCATGCGGTCCTGACAAATTCGCGACGGACGGGGCGCGTCGCGCGCGGGGCGCGGGATCGATTCCCGCGCCCGGATCATGCGTCGGCTTATGCGTCGGCTTATGCGCCGAACGCCGCCTTCGCCAGCAGCCCGAGCGCGACGCATACGAGCACGGCCGCGAAGCCGGCCTGCACGTGTCGCGCGGCAAGGTGCCGCGATGCGCCGCGGCCGGCGGCCATGCCGAGTGCAGTCGCGACGGTGAACCACAGTGTCACGTCGAGCGGTGCGCGCGTGCCCGACACGAGCGTCGCGAACACGCCGCCGGTGCCGACCAGCGCGATCACCATCAGCGACGTCGCGACGACACCGTGCATCGACACGTTCGTGAACTTGCGCAGCATCGGCACGATCACGAAGCCGCCGCCGACGCCGAGCAGCCCCGTCATCAGGCCCGTCACCGCGCCGGTCGACGCAAGCGCGAAGCCGACCGGCCAGGACCACACGAGACGGCCCGTATCGGGATTCACGCGGCCGACGCACAGCGGCGACGCGTCCGCGTCGATGGGGGCGTGTCGCAGCGCCTGCCGCAGCAGGCGGCCGGCGACGACCAGCATCGTCAGCGCGAACAGCGTGAGCAGCAGGCGCTGCGGCAGCATGTGCGCGAGCTGCACGCCGAGCGTGGTCAGCGGCACGCCGGCCACGGCCATCAGCAGCGCCGCGCGATAGCGCACGAGCCCGCGGCGGAAGCCTTCGAGCGCGCCGAGCGCGGCACTGCCGGCCACCGCGACGAGTGCGACGGGCGTGGCCTGCTGCATCGGCCAGCCCATGCCGACGACGAGCGCGGGCACCGCGAGAATGCCGCCGCCGGCGCCGGTCAGGCCGAGCACGGCGCCGACGAAGCCGCCCAGTACGAGGGAAATCAGCATGACGTCATCGGGCTCCGGTCAACCTGCGATCGCGGGCTTCGCGAGCCATTCGCGGCCCTTGAGCATCGCCTTCCAGTAAAGCGGCGGCAGCACGCGTTCCTTGAGCAGCCACGCGAGCCGTGACGGGCGCTTGCCGTCGATCAGCCAGGCGGGGAAGGTCGGCGCGACCTTGCCGCCGTACAGGAACTCGGCGAGCACGATCTTGCCGCGCTCGACGGTGAGCGGGCACGAGCCGTAGCCGTCGTACGCGGCGTCGCCGTGCGCGCGGCCGAGCGACGCGAGCAGGTTGTGCGCGACGACGGGCGCCTGCTTGCGGGCCGCCGCGGCCGTCTTCGCATTGGTCGTGTTGGTGGCGTCGCCGAGCGCGTAGATGTCCGGAAAGTGCTTGTGCCGCAGCGTCGCCGGATCGACGTCGATCCAGCCGGCCGCGTCGGCGAGCGGGCTCGAGCGCACGAAGTCGGGCGCCTTCTGCGGCGGCACGACGTGGATCATGTCGAACGATCGTACGACGGTTTCTTTGGCGCCATCCGGCAGCGCGCGCGCGAACGTCGCGCGGCGCGCGGGCCCGTCGATCGCGACGAGGTTATGGCCGAACGACAGCGCGATGTCGTAGCTTTTCACATACTCCATCAGCGCGGGCACGTAGTCGGCAACACCGAACAACGCGCCGCCCGCATTCAGGAACTCGACGTTCGCGGCTTCGAGGCGTCCCGCACGCCGCCAATGGTCGCACGACAGGTACATCGCCTTTTGCGGCGCGCCCGCGCACTTGATCGGCATCGGCGGCTGCGTGAAGAGCGCATCGCCGCCGCGAAACGCGCGGACGAGCTCCCACGTATACGGCGCGAGATCGTAGCGGTAGTTCGACGTGACGCCGTTGCGGCCGAGCGTGTCGGCGAGGCCGTCGATCGCGTGCCAGTCGAGCTTGAGCCCCGGGCACACGACGAGCTTGCGGTAACCGATGCGCCGGCAGCCGTCGAGCACGACCGTGTGCGCGTCGGGCTCGAAGCCCGCGACCGCGGCCTCGATCAGGTGCGCGCCGCGCGGCAGTACGTCGGTCATCCTGCGCGCGGTCGTCTCGGGGCGGAATACGCCCGCGCCGACCATCGTCCAGCCCGGCTGGTAGTAGTGGACGTCGGCCGGATCGATCACCGCGATGTCGAGCGACGCATCGCGCGCGAGCAGGCTCGATGCGACCGCGATACCGGCCGCGCCCGCGCCGACGATCACGATGTCGTGCCGCGCGTCGACGGCCGGCGCCGCCTGCCGGCCGCCTTGTGTGACGCGCGATGCGAGCGCACGCAGGTCGTAGCCGGCCGCGCCGGCCGTCGCGACGATGTCGTTCAGCGGGCGCAGGCCCGCTTGCGACAGCGCCCACAGCGTGGCCGAACGCGTGCCGCTGCGGCAGTACGCGAGCACCGGGCCGTCGAGCGACGCGACGAGCGCGCCGAACTGCGCGGCCTGGTCGTCGGTCACCTTGCCCGTATCGACCGGCAGGTAATGCACGTCGATGCCGAGCGGCGCGGCGGCCGCGCGGATCTCGGTGACGGTCGGCTGGTCGGGGCCTTCGCCGTCGGGCCGGTTGCAGACGATCGCGCGGATGCCCGCTGCGTGAAGCGCGGGCAGGTCGGCCGCCGCGATCTGCGGCGAGACCGACAGCGCGTCGGTCAGCTTGCGAATGGTGGTCATGTCGGGGTTCTCGGTTGGGGCGCTGGCGCTCAGATCGCGTCGAGCGGGATCTTCAGGTAGCGCACGCCATTGTTTTCGGGCTCGGGCAGGTGGCCGGCGCGCATGTTGACCTGCACGGACGGCAGCATCAGCACCGGCATGTCGAGCGTTGCATCGCGCGCGGTGCGCATCGCGACGAAATCGTCCTCGGTCACGCCGTCCTTCACGTGCACGTTCGCGCGGCGCTGCTCGGCGACGGTCGTCACGAACTGCACGTCGCGGCCGCCCGGCTGGTAGTCGTGGCACAGGAACAGGCGCGTGTCGGGCGGCAGCGCGAGCACGCGGGCGATCGAGCGATACAGCATGCGCGCGTCGCCGCCCGGGAAGTCGCAGCGAGCCGTACCGTAGTCGGGCATGAACAGCGTGTCGCCGACGAACGCCGCGCGCTGCGTCGCGTCGTCGACGCAATAGGTCATGCACGCGGGCGTGTGGCCCGGCGTGTGCAGCGCGCGGATCGTCAGCGCGCCGAGCGCGAGCGTGTCGCCGTCGTCGACGAGCCGGTCGAACTGGCGGCCGTCCTCCGCGAAGCCGTGGCCCGCGTTGAACAGCGTGCCGAAGACGTGCTGCACGCGGCGCACGTGCGAACCGATTGCGATCCGGCCGCCGACCTGCGTCTTCAGGTACGGCGCCGCCGACAGGTGGTCGGCGTGCACGTGCGTCTCCAGCAGCCAGTGCACGGTCGCGCCGAGTTCGGCGACACGGGCGATCAGCCGGTCGGCGCTCGCGGTGCGGGTGCGGCCGGATTTCGGGTCGTAGTCGAGCACGCTGTCGACCAGCGCGCATGCGCGGCTCGCGGTATCGAGCAGGAGATAGCTGACGGTATGTGTCGCGGGGTCGAAAAAGCCTTCGACCGACAGCGTGGGGGCGTTGCTCACGGGGTGTCCTCGATCGGGTTCTGCATCTGCAATCGGGATCTCTGACTCAAGAAGTGTGCCAACCTGCGCAGCGACACCGGCCGACGTGCCAGAGACTTGATTCGGCTCGGATTTTCGGCGCGGCAGCCACGATGCGCGGGCGTTGGCGGCAGCCGGTCGAGCCTGCGGACTGCCATATCTGGCAGTGTCATGGCAGAATTGGCAGCCAGCCTGGCAGTCCGCCCGGCAGAACCTTCACCGAGCGCTTGCATGAATCCGCACGACACCATCCCGATCGTTCCCGCGCCGCACCGCGACGTCATGCCGGACGTGCGCGCGCTCGTCGCGTATCTCGAGCAGGACCCGCAGCCGATGATCGTCGTCGATCCCGACTACCGCATCCTCGCGGCGAACGATGCGTACCGGCGCCAGTTCGGCGTGGCGGGCGTCGAGCACGTGGGCCGGCACTGCTTCCAGGTCTCGCATCACTACGACGTGCCGTGCGACCAGGCCGGCGAGCATTGCCCGATGAAGCAGGCGCTCGAATCGCGCGGGCTGAACCGCGTGCTGCACATCCATCACACGCCGCGCGGCCCCGAGCACGTCGACGTCGAGCTGCGGCCGATCTTCGATGCGGACGGCAACGTGATCGCGTATGTCGAGCGGTTGACGACGGTACGCAGCGCGTCCGCGCAGCCGAGCGCGGAAGGGCTGGTCGGCGGCGCCGACGCGTTCAACGCGGCACTCGGCGCGCTGCAGCGCGTCGCACCGTCGATGCTGCCGGTGCTGCTGCTCGGCGAATCGGGCACCGGCAAGGAGCTGTTCGCCCGCGCGCTGCACGAGGCGAGCGATCGCGCGATGGGGCCGTTCGTCGTCGTCGATTGCTCGGGGATCGCCGAGACGCTGTTCGAGAGCGAACTGTTCGGTTACGAGAAGGGCGCGTTCACGGGCGCGAACCAGCGCAAGCCGGGCCTCGTCGAGACCGCGCAGGGCGGCACGCTGTTTCTCGACGAGATCGGCGACGTGCCGCTGCCGATGCAGGTGAAGCTGCTGCGGCTGATCGAGTCGGGCACGTTCCGGCGCGTCGGCGGCGTCGAGGCGCTGCGCGCCGATTTCCGGCTCGTCGCGGCGACGCACAAGCCGCTGCGCGAGATGATCGACGACGGCCGGTTCCGGCAGGATCTCTACTACCGGATCAACGCGTTTCCGATTCCGCTGCCGGCGCTGCGCGAACGGCAGGGCGACGTCGCGCTGTTGGCCGAATCGATCCTGCGGCGGATCGCGAACGCGCGCGCGAACGCGGGCGATGCGGGCGCGCGGCCGTTCGCGGCCCGGCCGTTCGTGCTGACCGAGCGCGCGCGCGCGTGCCTCGATGCGTATGCATGGCCGGGCAACATCCGCGAACTGCGCAACGTGCTCGAGCGTGCATGCCTGTTCGCGGACGACGGGACGATCCGGGTCGAGCACCTGCCGGCCGAACTCGTGGCGGCGGCGTCGGTGCAGCAGGACGGCGCGGGCGCGGCGCTCACGCTAACGGATGCCGAACTGGCGCGGATCGCCGGCGAATTCACCGGCACGCGCAAGGCGCTGGCCGAGCGCACGGGGATGAGCGAACGCACGCTGTACCGGCGGCTGAAGGCGCTCGGGCTGGGCACGCGCGGCGGATGAGCAGGCGTTCCGGCGTATCGACGAGGAACACGTCCGGCAATCATAAATTCATGTAATTAGAAAAATAATTATCGTTTTACGATAATTATCGACGTACAATCGATGCGTGTTCACCATCATCGAAGAGGACGTCGCATGCATTCCGATCGCATTGCCCGTATCAGCCAGCGCATGGCTGCCGTCACGTTGTCGTTCATCGTCGCCATGCTGCTGCTCAACGCCGCGTACTGGGCCTTTCCGTCGCTGGGCGCGAGCGGCTCGGGGGGCGGCTTCGTCTTCGGCCTGACGGATTCGGTCCTGTCGGGCCTGCGTGTCGACGTCGCGTCGTTCCCGTGGTGGCAGAAGGCGGTCGGCATCCTGTTGTCGAGCGTGCCGCTCGTCGCGTTGGCGAACGGCCTGCGTCATCTGCGCCTGCTGTTCCGCGCCTACGCGCGCCGCGACTATTTCTCGCCGGAAGCGGCCGGCCATCTCGGCAAGACCGGGCGCGCGCTCGGCCTGTGGGTGCTGCTGAGTCTCGTGTGCCAGCCGCTGCTCAGCGTGTGGGCGACGATGCGCGAGCCGGTCGGCCAGCGCGTGGTCAGCATCGGCTTCGATCTGCCGTACGTCGTCGCGCTGTTCACCGCGGCGTGCATCGCGGTGATCGCGCACATTCTCCGGCAGGCGAGCGAGCTGGATGCCGAATATCGCCAGTTCGTCTGAGGCGCGCCATGACGATCGTGGTCAAGCTCGATGTGATGCTCGCGACCCGCAAGGTCCGCTCGAAGGACCTCGCGGCGGCGGTCGGCATCACCGAACAGAATCTGTCGTTGCTCAAGCAGGGGAAGGTCAAGGGCATCCGCTTCGCGACGCTCGAGGCGATCTGCCGTTATCTCGACTGCCAGCCCGGCGACCTGCTCGCGTTCAGCGATGACGGCGGCGGCGAGCCGGATTGACGCATCGCCACGGCGTACGGCCGATGCGGCGGCGAGACGTCGGCGGCTGGGCGTCGTCGCGCTGGCCTGCGCAATCGCCGTGTCGATCCACGTGCTCGGATGGTTCGGGTTGCGCTGGGCGTCGACGACGGCCGGTGCGGCCAGGCCAAAGGCCGGGGCGCCAGCCCGGTCCGTGCTGAGCGTCACGTTGATTCCGGCGCGGCCGGTGCTGCCGCCGGCAACCGCCGTGGCCGGACGCCGCGGCCGGAACGGGCACGTGCGCGGCAACGGTCGATTGACGCAACCTTCCGGCGCCGCCACGATCCCCCGCATGGCGACGCGTTCGCTTCCGGATGCATCGGGGGCGCTGCGTGCTCGCAGGGACGCGCGTGCCGGTGTCGCGCCGGATCGACGTGAAGACCGGCCGGCGAACGCTTTGCTGCCCGATGTCGACTGGGGGCGCGATCTGGCGTCGATCGGGGCGCGGCGAGCGTCGGGGCGCAGCGCTGCCGAGGCGGCGATCGACGGGGCGGGGGCGTCGTCCGGTCACGCGGCGGCGCGTCGCGATACCGTCGACGCCAAGTTGGCGAGGGGGATGTCGGGCGCGCGCCGCAGCGACTGCCGGAACGCGTATGCGGGCGCCGGCCTCCTTGCGTTGCCGATGCTTGCGCTGGATGCGGTTCGCGATACCGGCTGCAAGTGGTGACGCGGGCGGCCCGGATCATGGGCTTGCCGGCGGTACGCCGGCAACCCGCATACCGCCCGCAACGTCGTTACCGGTCAGCGCGCCGGCGCCAACTGCGCCATCGCCTCGCGGATGAAACCGAGCAGCGTCTCGTCGACCCACGCGTCCTTCGTCAGCGCCGGCTCGTTCATCATCGCGTGACGGAATTTCGCATGCGTGGCCGGGTCGTGGCCCGCGTAGCTGCAGAACAGCTCGAGCCAGCGCTGCGCGAGCGCGCGGCCTTCCGGCGCATCGGGCTGGGTGCCCGCGTCGAGCGCGTCGCGCACGTCGGCCATCAACTGCGGCCAATCCATCGCGCGTTCACCGTAGTGCGCCCGCATGAAGCGGATCTCGTCCGGCGCGAGATACTTCTCGAAGATCCGCATCTTCGTTTCGGCGGTCGCGCGCAGCACATAGTCGCGCAGCGCGGTCGAAATGCCGATCTTCGACTGCATCGCCGGTTCGTGTTCATGCATCAGGTTCAGCTTCGCCAGCAGACGCGGGTCGTTGTTCGTGTCGCGCACGAGCAGCGTCATCCAGCGGCCGGCGAGCGCGCGGGCGCGCTCGTCCTCGGGCGGCACGCCCGCGTCGTACAGCGCACGGACCTCGCCGACGAGCGCGATCCATTCCGCGTCGCCCGTCTGGCTCTTGCGGTACATCGGCATGCGCGCGAGTTCTTCCTCGGAAAAATATTTGTCGTACACGGTCATTAACTCCAGTGTGGTGAGCCAATCGGCCAGTTCCGGCTCCGTGCCCGCGGCGAGCTGCGCGTGCAGGTTCACGAGCCGCGCGCGCAACTGCGCGGTCTGCGCGAGCTGACGGTCGAGCAGCGCGATCTGCTTCGCGACGAGATCGACGAGCGGGGTGCCGGGCTGGTTCAGGTAGTCGCCGATTTCGGTGAGCGACAGTCCGAAGCGACGCAGCGCCTGGATCTGGTGGAGCCGGGCGATGTCGTGGCGGTCGTACAGCCGGTAGCCGTTGTCGGCGCGTGCCGAAGGCGTCAGCAGACCGATCGCGTGATAGTGATGAAGCGTGCGGACGGTCAGCCCGCTGCGTTTCGCCAGTTCTCCCACTTTCAGTCGCATTCGTTCCTCCGTTCGGTACGCACACCGGAGTCTCGAACGTTACGCTACGTGAGGGTCAAGCGGAAGATCGGCAATCGGGCGCACGCGGGGTTGCGCGTCGCGCGCCCGATCGGAGGGGCGGTTTATTGCGGCGAAGGCGCGGTGTCGGGCGTGGCGGCACGCGCTTGCTTGCCGGTTACGTCGTCGCCGGCTGCCTGGTCGGTTTTGCCGGCCTTGTCGGCCGGCGGCGTGCCCATCGCCTGATACAGCCGTGCGGTATCGGCGAACCGTGCGCCGGTTGCGCGGATCTCGTCGAGCCGCGCATTGCGGTACTGCAGCTCGCTGGCGCGCGCGGCCGACGGCGGCAGCGCGCCGAGCCGCACGCGGGCGGCCGCGTCGTCGTATGCGCCGCGTGCGGACAGCGCCGCGCGCGACGACGCGTCGAGCGCCTCCGCATCGTGCTCGAGCGCCGCGAGCGAATCGGCGACGTTCTGGAATGCGCCGAGCACCGCCTGCTTGTACTGGTCGACCGCGGCCTCGTAGGTCGCCTTCGCCGCACGACGTTGCGCGAGCAGCGCGCCGCCGTGGAAGATCGGCTGGCTCAGCGACGCGCCGACGTTCCAGATTGCACCGGCGCCCGACAGCATCGTCGGCCAGCTGAAGCCGCCTTTGCCCATCGCCGCCGACAGCGACAGTTGCGGGAACATCTGCGCGGTCGCGACGCCCACTTCGGCCGCGGCCGCCTTCAGCCCCGCGTCGGCCGCCTGGATGTCCGGGCGGCTTTGCAGCAGGTCCGACGGCACGACGACGGGCACCTGCTCGGGCAGGTGCAGATCGGCGAGCGTGAGATCGGCCGGCGGCCGGTCGGGCGTGCGGCCGACCAGCACCGCGAGCGCATGGCGCGCCGAGTCGCGCTGCTGGCGCAGCGCGGGCAGGCTCGCCGCGAACGTGTCGGCGCTTTGCCGCGCGTTCAGCGCGTCGCTGCGCGACGCCGAGCCGAGTGCGTAGCGGCGTTCGGCGTCGTGCGCCTGGTCGTTCGCGAGCGCGACGAGCCGCTCGGTCGTGTCGATCTGCGCGTTGAGCACCGACACCGTGATCGACGCGGTGACGATGTTCGCGGCCAGCGCGCGCCGCGCGGATTCGAGCTGGAACGCGCTGACGTCGACGCGTTTCGCGAGTGTGCGGTTCGCGAAGCGCGACACGCCGAACAGGTCGACCGTGTAGCTCGCCTGCAGTTGCCCGACGAACGTGTCGTACAGCAAGGTCGGCGCGCCGAGCGCGGGAATCGGCACGCCGAGCGCACGCTGGCGCGTGGCCTGGCCGACCGCGTCGATCGACGGCAGCATCGAGCTGCCGATCTGCCCGCGCAGTTGCTCGCGCGCGGCATCCAGCGAATGCGACGCCGCGCCGAGCGTCGGGCTGTTGCGCAGCCCTTCGTCGACGAGCGCGTTCAGCGCATCGGAGCGGTACTGCTTCCACCAGTCGGGCACGGGTTGCGCGCCGACTTCGAACTGCTGCGCGACGCCTTGCGCGGACACGGTCTGCTGGACTTGCGGTGCGGCGCCGTAATGCGCGGGCGACGGCATCGCGGGCGGCTCGCCGCTCGGCGCGAACCACGCGCAGCCGGCCAGCGGCCCGGCGAGGCTCGCGGCCGCGAGCGCCCGCATGGCTTGGGTTTTCAGGTTCATCGATACGTCCATGGTCAGGCTCCCGACGGCGCGGCCGGCGTGCTGCCGTCATGCGGCGGGCCGTCCTGCGGGTCGCGTTCGTCACGCTTCACGCGGAACCACGTCGCGTACAGCGCAGGCAGGTAGAACAGCGTCAGCACGGTCGCGCTCGTGATGCCGCCCATCAGCGCGGTCGCCATCGGCCCGAAGAAGTTCGAGCGCAGCAGCGGGATCAGCGCGAGCACGGCGGCCGCGGCGGTCAGCGTGATCGGGCGGAAGCGCCGCACGGTCGCGCCGATGATCGCGTCGACGCGGCCGTGGCCGGCCGCGATGTCCTGCTCGATCTGGTCGACGAGGATCACCGAGTTGCGCATGATGATCCCGAACATCGCGATCACGCCGAGCATCGCGACGAAGCCGAACGGCTGCCCGAACAGCAGCAGCGTGGCGACCACGCCGATCAGCCCGAGCGGCGCGGTCAGCACGACCATCAGCACGCGCGAGAAGCTCTGCAACTGGATCATCAGCAGCGTGAACACGGCGATCGCCATCAGCGGCATCTGCGCGTTGATCGAGTTCTGCGCCTTCGCGCTTTCCTCGACCGAGCCGCCGATGTTGATCTGATAACCGACCGGCAACTGCGCGCGCAGCGCGTTCAGCTTCGCGTCGACCGCATGCGTGACGTCGATGCCCTGTGCGCCGGCGCGCACGTCCGACTGCACGGTGATGGTCGGCTGGCGATCGCGTTCCCACACGACGCCGTATTCGAGCGTCGGTTCGAAGCGGCCGAGCGAACCGAGCGGCACCGGGCCGTTCGGCGTCGGCAGCGCGAGGCCCGCGAGCTTCGCCGGATCGACGCGGTCGGCCTGCGGCGCGCGCAAATCGACGGCAATCAGCTTGTCGCGCTCGCGGTACTGCGTGACGGTCGTGCCGGACAGCGTCATCGCGAGGAAGCTCGACACGTCCTGCGACGTGACGTTCAGCTCGCGCGCCTTCTTCTGGTCGATCTCGAAGCGCACCGAGCGCTCGGCCGGCTCGTCCCAGTCGAACTGCACGTTGACCGTGCGCGCATCGCCGCGCATCGTCGCCGCGACCTTCTCGGCGATCGAGCGGACCGTCGCGATGTTGTCGCCGCTCACGCGGAACTGCACCGGGTAACCGACCGGCGGGCCGTTCTCGAGCCGCGACAGCCGCCAGCGCACGGCCGGGAACCGGTCGCGCAGCGTGGTTTCGAGCCAGGTCGCGAGCTTCTCGCGATCCTCGACCGATTTCGCGGTGATCACGAACTGCGCGAAGTTCGGCAGTTGCAACTGCTGGTCGAGCGGCAGGTAGAAGCGCGGCGCGCCGCTGCCGACGAAGTTGACCGAATGATCGATCTCGGGGCGCTTGTCGATCGCCTTCTCGAGGCGTTCGGTTTCGCGCAGCGTCGCCGCGAACGACGCGCCCTCGGGCAGCCGCAGGTCGACCAGCAGCTCGGGCCGGTCGGAACTCGGGAAGAACTGCTGCGGCACCAGCGAGAATCCCATCAGCGACACGACGAACAGGGCGCCCGTGATCAGCAGCACGACGAAGCGCCGCTCGATACACCAGTCGACCCAGCCGCGCAGCCGCCGGTAGAAGCGCGTGTCGTAGATGTCGTGCTCGTGGTCGTCGGGCAGGTGCGCTTCGTGCGCATGCCGCTTGCGCTCGGGCAGCAGGTGGAAGCCCAGCAGCGGGATCAGCACGACGGCCGCGAACCACGATGCGATCAGCGCGATCGCCGACACCTCGAAGATCGAGCGCGTGTATTCGCCGGTGCTCGATTTCGCGAGCGCGATCGGCAGGAAGCCCGACACGGTGACGAGCGTGCCCGTCAGCATCGGGAATGCGGTGCTGGTGTACGCGAACGCGGCGGCGCGCGCGCGGGTGTAGCCCTGTTCGAGCTTCACGGCCATCATCTCGACCGCGATGATCGCGTCGTCGACGAGCAGCCCGAGCGCGAGCACGAGCGTGCCGAGCGACACCTTGTGCAGCCCGATGTCGAACAGGTACATGAAGAGGGCCGTCACCGCGAGCACGACCGGAATCGAGATCACGACGACCATCCCGGTGCGCAGGCCGAGCGACACGAGGCTCACGACCAGCACGATCGCGACGGCTTCGGCGACGGCTTCGAGGAAATCGTCGACCGAATGCGCGACCGCGTGCGGCATGCTCGACACCTCGACCAGCTTGAGGCCGGCCGGCAACTGCGCCTGCAGGTCCTTCGATTCGGCGTCGAGCGCCTTGCCGAGCCGGATCACGTCGCCGCCCGGCTGCATCGTGACGCCGATGCCGAGCACGGCCTTTTCGCCCGCCCGCATCTGCGTGACGACCGGATCGTCGTAGCCGCGCTTGACCGTCGCGAGATCGCCGAGCCGGAACGTGCGGCCGTTGATGCGGATCAGCGTATCGGCGATCGCGTCGACGTTGTCGAACTGGCCGCTCGGCCGCACGAACACGCGATCGTCGGCGGTCGTCAGCACGCCGGCCGACGAGATGTCGTTCTGCGCGTTGATCGCCTGCCCGAGCTGCTGCGGAGAGATGCCGAGGCGCGTGAGCTGCGCGTTGTTGACCTCGATGAAGATCCGCTGGTCGGGGTCGCCGAAATAGTCGACCTTGCCGATACCCGGCACGCGCAGCAGCACGGTGCGCAGCTGGTCCGCATAGTCGTGCAGCTGCGCGGGCGTGAAGCCGTCGCCTTCGAGCGTCCAGATGTTGGTGTAGACGTCGCCGAATTCGTCGTTGAAGAACGGGCCCTGCACGCCGGGCGGCAGCGTATAGCCGATGTCGCCGACCTTCTTGCGGATCTGGTACCAGGTCTCGGGCACGTCTTTCACGGGCGCCGAATCCTTCATCGTGAAGAAGATCAGCGATTCGCCGGGGCGCGAATAGCTGCGCAGGAAGTCGATGGCCGGCGTTTCCTGCAGCTTGCGGCCGATCCGGTCGGTCACCTGTTCCTGCACCTGCCGCGCGGTCGCGCCGGGCCAGAACGTGCGGATCACCATCACGCGGAACGTGAACGGCGGGTCTTCGGACTGCGCGAGCCGCGTGTACGCGAGGATGCCCGCGAGCGTCGCGAGCGCGATCAGGTAGACGACGAGCGCCTGGTGGCGCAGCGCCCACGCCGACAGGTTGAACCGGCCTTCTTCGCGGGGGGCGCTCACGATGCGAAGTCCTCCGGATGCAGCGGCGCGATCGGGCGCACCTTCTCGCCCGCGCTGACCGTATGCACGCCCTGCAGCACGACGCGCTCGCCCGGCTGCAGCCCGTGCGACACGGTCACCGTGCGCTCGTTGAAGCGCGCGACGTCGACGCGGCGCAATTCGAGCGTGTCGTCCTTCGTGCGCACGACCCACACGGCCGGATGCGCGCCGTCGTGGAACAGCGCGGTCGCGGGCAGCGTGATCGGCGGCGCGTCGCCGGCGGCCGGCGCGCCGTCGAACGCGACGTTCGCGGTCATCCCGAGGCGGATCGCCGGATCGGGCGCGGCGAGCGTGAGCTTCACGCGATACGTGCGGCTTTGCGGATCGGCGGCCGGCGCGACTTCGCGCACCTTCGCGGCGAACTGGCGGCCCGGCAGCGACGGCAGCGTGATGGTCGCCGCATGGCCGGGCGCGAGCGATGCGAGCGCGGCTTCGGGCACGTCGCTGACGACGTCGACGTCGCCGGACCACGCGAGCTGGTAGACGGCCTGGCCGGCCGACACGTTCTGGCTGGTGTCGGCCTGTTCGGCGGTGATGTAGCCCGCATGGTCGGCGACGAGCGTCGCGTAGCGGAGCTGGTTCTTCGCGAGCGCGAGCTGCTGCTGTGCCTGGTCGCGTTGCGCGAGTGCCGACGTGTAGCTGTTCTGGGTCTGCTCAAGCTGCGTGGTCGCGATCAGGTTTTCGTGCGCCTGCGCGCGATCGCGGTCGAGCTGCTGCTTCGCGAATGCGAGGCTGTGCGTCGCGGCATCGAGCTGCGCTTGCGCGCTCGCGGCGTTTTTCTCGACGTCGGACGGATCGAGCAGCGCGACGACCTGGCCGACCTTGACCGTATCGCCGAGCCGCACCTTGCGCTCGACGATCTTGCCGGCGATGCGGAACGACAGCGGCGTCGCGTAACGCGGCTGGATCTCGCCGGGCAGCGTGCGCGCGACCGCGGCGTCGTCGGCATGCGCGGGCAGCGCGACGACGGGGCGCGGCGCGGGCGGCGCGGATTCTTTCGGATGACAGGCGGCGACGAAGAGCGCGGCGCCGATCAGCAGCGCGGCGCGGGAACCGGAGCGATTCACGAAACCCCCAGGTGAGGTGGAGCGGAACGAAGCCGGCAAGCGCGGCGGGCGCTTGCCCCAAGCGGCGCCGACACGGGCGCGCGGACAACATCTTTCGGAAACTGCGGTGGATTCTAATACACACCTGTATCTGAATGCAAAGATGAATCCGAAAGGGAATTGGTGCTAGACTGCGCGCCATGAAACCAAAGCGTTTAACTCGCGAGCAGAGCAGGGACCAGACGCGCGAACGTCTGCTGAATGCCGCGCATCGTATTTTTCTGAAGAAAGGTTATGTGGCCGCGAGCGTCGAGGACATCGCGGCCGCGGCCGGCTTTACGCGCGGTGCGTTCTACTCGAATTTCCGCAGCAAGTCGGAACTGCTGCTGGAGTTGCTGGAGCGCAACCACGAGGCGGTGCGGGCCGATTTCGAGGCGATCTTCGACGAGGGCGGGACGCGCGAACAGATGGAGTCGATGACGCTCGCGCATTACCGGACGCTGTTCCGCGACGACGAATTCTCGCTGCTGTGGGGCGAGGCGAAACTGCAGGCCGCGCGCGACGCGAAATTCCGCGTGCGCTTCAATCAGTTCCTGCACGGCAAGCGCCTGCAGATGGCCGAATTCATCCAGCGCTTCGCCGAGCGCTCGGGCACGCCGCTGCTGCTGCCGGCCGAGACGCTCGCGTTCGGGCTGATGTGCCTGTGCGACGGCGTGCAGTCGTACTACACGGCCGATCCGCAGCACGTGCCGGCCGAGGTGGCCGAATCGGTGCTCGCGGGGTTCTTCGCGCGGGTCGTGCTCGGGCGTGCGCCGGACTGACGGGAAGCGGGTTAGCGGCCGTCGTGCCCGCTGTGCCCGCCCGCGGCAGGCCGGATGCGATGAAGCGGTGCGGCGCGTGCCGCACCATGCGTGTCAGCGCTCGCCGGTCATCCGCCGGTACGCGTCGAGCAGCGACGTCTTGTAGACGACGCCCGCGAGCGTCGGCTCGGCTTCGCTTTCGATCACCGGCAGCCGTTCGCCCTGGAACGCCATGAAGCGTTCGAGCGCCGTCGCGAGCGGCATGTCGGGCGTGAGGAGCGGAAACGGCGTATGCGCGTAGTGCGCGGCCGTCTTGTCGGTCGTGTCGCGCTTGTCGAGCAGGTCGGACGTGATGTCCTTCAGCGCGACCGCGCCGCGGAAGCGCCCGGCGTCGTCGGTCACGTACAGGTACTTCACCGGATATTCGAGAAACACGCGCGTCATGTCGGCGACGCTTGCCGTGAGCGGCACGACCGTCTGCGCGGGCTGGATCAGCTCGCGCATCTGCGTGGTGCGCAGCCGCAGCCGTTCCTGTGCGTCCTGGTAATGGTGCTGCGTGATCTCGTACATCGACGTCGTGCCCGTCGCACGGGCGACGAAATACGCGAACACGCACGACACCAGCAGCGGCAGCACGACCTGGTAGCTCAGCGTCATCTCGAAGATCATCAGGATCGCCATCAGCGGCGCCTGCGTGGCGCCCGCCATGAACGCGCCCATTCCGACGATCGCGTACGCGAAATACGCCGACGTATGGCCGGGCCACAGCGCTTCCATCGCGAGCCCGAACAGCGAGCCGAATACCGCGCCGACGAACAGCGTCGGCGTGAAGACGCCGCCGATCGCGCCGGAGCCGGCGGTCGCGGCGGTTGCGATCACCTTGAACACGAGCACGGCGATGAGCGCCTGCCAGGTCCACGGTGAATGAAGGATGTGGTTCACGACGCTGTAGCCGTTGCCCCACACATCCGGAATCCATACCGAGATCACCCCGACGACGAGGCCGCCGAGCGCGAGCCGCACCGGCAGCGGCACGGGCAGCCGCTTGAACTGGTTCTTCGACGCATCGAGCAGGTGCAGGAACTGCGGCGCGAGCACGCCGCACAGCGCGCCGAGCACGACGAACAGCAGCACCTCGGGGCCCGTGACGGCCGGAAACACCGGCATCTCGTACGGCGGCCGGTAACCGACGAATTCGCGCATCACGATGTTCGCGACGACCGACGCGACGACCATCGGCCCGAAGCTTTCCATCGCGATCGTGCCGAGCACGATCTCCGACACGAAGAACGCGCCGGCGATCGGCGCGTTGTACGCGGACGTGATGCCGGCAGCTGCCCCGCACGCGACCAGCAGGCGCAGGCGCGGCGGGTCGAAGTGCACGAAGCGGCCGACGAGCGACGCGGCGAGCGCCGCGAGCTGCACCATCGGGCCTTCGCGGCCGATCGAGCCGCCGCTGCCGATCGTCAGCAGCGACGACACGCTGCGCCACAGGCTCTGCCTGACGGGCACGATGCCGTTGCCGAGCGCGACGGATTCCATGTAGTCGGTCTTGCCGGATTTCCTGTCGCCGCGCGTCGCGAGCAGCAGCACGCAGCCGGCGAGGAAGCCGCCCGCGGCCGGCATCCAGAACCGCACGTACCACGGCAGGCTCTTCGCCATCTGGACGAAGCTGCCGCTGTGTCCCGAGATCAGGCGCTGCATCAGGTCGATGCCTTCGCGGAACGCCATGGTGGCGAAGGCGCCGCCGACGCCGACGATGGCCGACCAGATCAGCATCGTATGGGCGTCCGACAGGCGGAACAGCGTTTGGGCGCGAGTGCGCAGCTTCAGCAGGAACGAGAGCACGGCTGAAAGAGGGCGATGGAAAACGACGCGAAGCATAGCACTGCGCCGCGCCCGCGGGACCATCCCGTCGGGCGCGGCGCGCGAAGTGTTGCGGACCGGCGGCTCAGCCAAGCCAGTGCTGCACGGCCCAGGTGATCCCGTAGCCGCCGGCGATCAGCCACACGTACAGGATCAGGCCGGTCATCAGTGCGCGGGGGCCGGCTGCGCGGATCTGCGACACGCGCGTCTCGATGCCGAGTGCGGTCATCGCCATCGTCAGCGCGAAGGTGTCGAGCACGTTCAGCGTATGGGTGACCTGACCCGGCAGCACGTTCAGCGAATTGACGATCACGAAGCCGAGGAAGCCGAGTGCGAACCAGGGCACGGCCACCTTGCGCTTGCCGTGCGCGCCGCCGGCCGTGGCGCGCGCCGAACGGGCGAGCCACCAGCCGAGCACGAGCAGCACCGGGACCAGCAGCATCACGCGCGTCATCTTGACGATCGTCGCGATATGTGCGACCTGCGGGCTGATGTCGCTGGCCGCGCCGACCACCTGCGCGACCTCGTGGATCGTGCCCCCGAAGAACAGGCCGAGGCCGGCCGGATCGAGGTTCAGCAGCCCGGCGTGATACGCGATCGGGTACAGGAACATCGACAGCGTGCCGAACAGCACGACGCTGCCCACGGCCATCGCGCTCTGGTGCGGCTTCGACTGCAGCGTCGATTCGAACGCGAGCACGGCAGCCGCGCCGCAGATCGCGCTGCCGGCGGCGGTCAGCAGCGCCGCGTCGCGGTCGAGCTTCATCAGCTTCATGCCGACCCAGGTGCCGATCACGAGCGTGCTGACGACCACCAGCACCGAGACCGTCAGGCCCGGCAGGCCGACCTGCGAGATTTCCTGCAGGCTCACGCGCAACCCGAAGAACGCGACCGCGATGCGCAGCAGCTTGCGCGCGGAGAAGTTGACGCCGGCCGCCCAACTGGCCGGCATGCCGTCGCGCAGCGCGTTGCCGTACAGCGCACCGGCGACGATGCCGACGATCAGCGGCGACAGGCCGAGCCCGGCGATCGCGGGGAGCTCGGACAGGCTCGTGACGGCGGCGGCGAACAGCGCGACGAACAGCACGCCGTTCAACTGGCCGCGCATCGACGGCGCGGCGTGGCTTAGAGGGGGAGTCGGGGCAGTGGACATGGAAGCACCGGAATGGAGCGTGTTGCGATGCTGTAATCCTAGTTTCGTTATATCGATATGAAAAATTGTGATTTGTGACGTAAACTATCCGGAAAGCCGATAATTCATCCCCATGACCCCGGATCAACTGATAACGTTCGCCGCCGTCGCCGAACACCTGAACATCAGCCACGCGGCCGTCGCGCTGCATCTGTCGCAGCCGGCCGTGTCCGGCCAGTTGCGGCTGCTGCAGGACGAATTCGGCGAGCCGCTGTACCAGCGCGACGGCCGCGGGATCCGCCTGACGCCGGTCGGCGAACAGCTCGCGCAGTATGCGAAGGCGCAGCGCGACACGTTCGCGCAGGCGCGCGCGTTTCGCGACGCGGTGCGCGGCCTCGAGGCCGGCACGCTGCGGATCGGCGCGAGCACGACGCCGGCGAGCTACCTGCTGCCGTACCTGATCGCGGCGTTCCAGCCGCGTGCGCCGCGCGTGACGATCCATACGATGAGCGGCAATACGGCCGACGTGGTCGCCGCGCTGCCGTCGCTCGACATCGCGATGATCGAAGGGCCGCCCGGCGAGGCGCTGCCGCCCGGCACGACCGTGCATGCGTGGCACGAGGACGAGATCGTCGCGATCGTGCCGGCCGGTCATTCGCTGGCCGCGCCCGGCTACGCTGCGGGCGTGACGCTCGACGCGCTCGCCCCGCACCCGCTCGTGCTGCGCGAGGAAGGCTCCGGCGTGCGGCAGCTCGTCGAGCGCGCGTTCGCGCACGGCGGCGCGCCGATGCGCGTCGCGCTCGAGATCGCGGGCGTCGAGGCCGTGAAGGAGGCCGTGCGTGCCGGGATGGGCGTCGGGTTCGTGTCCGCGATGTCGTTGCGTCACCACGATGCGGCGCTCGTACTGCGCTCGCTCGCGCCCGCGCCGCTCACGCGTCATTTCTCCATCCTCGTGCCGCACGGCGGCGCGCCGTCGCGGGTCGCCGCCCAGTTCCTCGAAATGAGTCTCGCGCAGGACCTCACCTGAGCGGCCGAAGCGGGGCCGGGCACACGCGATGCGCGCCGTCGGGGAAGCGGTTGCGTGAGGCACGGGCCTTAGGGATTTCCTCTATGGCGTGCGTCTGAAGCGAAGCGCACCATCCGTCTCAAGCAAATGGAACCGGTTCCATTCCGGTAGAAAAGGGCAAAATGGCAGACATCGTGATCGTGGCGAGCGCATTCGGGATGGACCGCGTGCGCCAGGAGGGCCACAGCGCATTCGTCGCGACCGCGGCGGCAGCCGGTGCGACCGGTTTCGAGGTGCGGCGCGAACTGTTCGCGTCGGACGACGACGCGGCACCCGGCGCGCTGGCCGCGCTCGGCGCGCAACTGGCCGGGCACGGGCTGTGGTCGGTCTATTCGACGCCGGCCTCGCTGTACACGGAAACGGGCGCGCTCGACGCCGATGCATTGCGCGACGCGCTCGCGGAAGCCGACGCGCTCGGCGCGCGCTTCGTGAAATTCCAGCTCGGCGGCTTTGCCGGCGACGCCCATGCGGCCGACATCGTCGCGCTGTCGCGCGGCGCGCGTGCGCGCGTGGTGGTCGAGAACGGCCAGCTTCCGGTCGGCGGCGCGCTCGCGCAGTTCCGCGGGCTGTTCGACTCACTGGCTGCAGCCGGCATGCCCGACGCGCTCGGGATGACGTTCGACATCGGCAACTGGCAGTGGCCGGGCGAAGCGCCGCTCGACTGCGCGCAGCTGCTCGCGCCGCATGTGGAATACATTCATTGCAAGGCCGTCGAGGGCGAGGGCGCGCGCCGTTTCGCGGCGGCGCCGGCGCCGAACGACCCGCTCGTGACCGGCGTGCTCGCGGCGCTGCCGCAGCATGCGCCGCGCGGCATCGAGTTTCCGTTCGACGCGGCCGACCTGGCGGGCGATGCATGCCGGCGCGTCGCGTGGCTCGCGATCGCGTGACGGCAGAAGGATCCCGAGGAGTTCACTCATGAAAGCAGCACTCGATGTCGTGACCTACGGCGAAGCGATGGCGATGTTCGTCGCGACCGAGCCCGGTCATCTCGCGCATGCGGCGCAATTCACGAAGCGGATCGCGGGTGCCGACCTGAACGTCGCGATCGGCCTGGCGCGGCTCGGCTTCCGGGTCGGCTGGATGAGCCGCGTCGGCCTCGATTCGTTCGGCGGCTACGTGCTCGACACGCTGGCGCGCGAAGGCATCGACGCGTCGTGCGTGAGCGTCGATCCGCGTTACCCGACCGGTTTCCAGTTGAAGTCGCGCAACGACGACGGCAGCGACCCGACCGTCGAATATTTCCGCAAGGGCTCGGCCGCGAGCCACCTGTCGTGCGACGACTACGTGGCCGACTACGTGCTCGGCGCGCGCCACCTGCACCTGACGGGGGTCGCGCCGGCGATCTCCGCGACGTCGTGCGAGCTCGCGTTCCAGCTCGCGCGCGAGATGCGCGCGGCCGGCAAGACGATCTCGTTCGACCCGAACCTGCGCCCGACGCTGTGGCCGTCCGCGGACGTGATGGCGAAGACGCTGAACGCGCTCGCCACGCTTGCCGACTGGGTGCTGCCGGGTGTCGCCGAAGGGCGCCAGCTCACCGGGCACGATACGCCGGCCGACATCGCGGGCTTCTATCTCGCGCAGGGCGCGCGCGGCGTCGTGATCAAGCTCGGTGAGCAAGGCGCGTACTTCCGGACGGCCGACGGCCGCGAAGGCACGATCGCGGGCGAGCGCGTCGAGCGCGTCGTCGACACGGTCGGCGCCGGCGACGGCTTTGCGGTCGGCGTGGTCAGCGCGCTGCTGGAAGGCCGGAGCATCGAGCAGGCCGTCGTGCGCGGCAACCGGATCGGCGCGCTCGCGATCCAGGTGATCGGCGATTCGGAAGGCTTGCCGACGCGCGACGCACTCGATCGGATCGAAAATGTCAGCAATCGCGCCGATCGCTTAGAGGAAACCGTCACCGCGCAATGAGAGGCCGGACACGGCACAATCCGCGGATCCATTTCGTGCATCAAGCACCGCTTTGCGTGCGACCGGACGGCAAAGCAGGCGACCGGAGCGGTGCTGACGCACCGGTTCCGGCCGCGAAGCGCTGAAGCGTCAGCCCGGTCAACAAAGGAGACATTCTGATGGCAACCAATCTCGCAGCCCGACGCTGGTGGACGATCATGCCGATCGTCTTCATCACCTACAGCCTCGCCTACCTCGACCGCGCGAACTACGGGTTCGCGGCGGCGGCCGGCATCAACCAGGATCTCGGCATCAGCAAGGGCCTGTCGTCGCTGATCGGCGCGCTGTTCTTCCTCGGCTATTTCTTCTTCCAGATCCCCGGCGCGATCTATGCGGAACGCCGCAGCGTGAAGAAGCTGGTGTTCGTCAGCCTGATCCTGTGGGGCGCCTGTGCGGCGCTCACGGGTGTGGTCAGCAACATCCCGTCGCTGATGGCGATCCGCTTCGTGCTCGGCGTCGTCGAGGCGGCGGTGATGCCGGCGATGCTGATCTACATCAGCAACTGGTTCACGAAGAACGAGCGCTCGCGCGCGAACACGTTCCTGATTCTCGGCAACCCGGTCACCGTGCTGTGGATGTCGATCCTGTCGGGCTATCTCGTGCACGAATTCGGCTGGCGCCACATGTTCATCGCCGAAGGCGTGCCGGCCGTCCTCTGGGCCGTGTGCTGGTGGTTCCTCGTGCAGGACAAGCCGGCCGATTCGCCGTGGCTCAATGCGCAGGAAAAACGCGACCTCGACGCCGCCCTCGCGGCCGAGCAGGCGGCGATCAAGCCGGTGCGCAACTATGGCGAGGCGTTCCGCTCGCCGGCCGTGATCAAGCTGTGCGCGCAGTACTTCTGCTGGAGCATCGGCGTGTACGGCTTCGTGCTGTGGCTGCCGTCGATCGTCAAGAACGGTTCCGACCTCGGGATGGTCGCGACCGGCTGGCTGTCCGCGCTGCCGTATCTCGCGGCGACGATCGCGATGCTCGCCGCATCGTGGGCGTCCGACAAGGTCGGCTCGCGGCGCGGCTTCGTCTGGCCGTTCCTGCTGATCGGCGCGGCCGCGTTCGCCGCGTCGTACGCGCTCGGCTCGTCGCATTTCTGGATCTCGTATGCGCTGCTGGTCGTCGCGGGCGCCGCGATGTATGCCCCGTACGGCCCGTTCTTCGCGATCGTGCCGGAGCTGCTGCCGAAGAACGTCGCTGGCGGCGCGATGGCGCTGATCAACAGCATGGGCGCGCTCGGGTCGTTCGTCGGTTCGTACTTCGTCGGCTACCTGAACGGCGCGACCGGCTCGCCCGTCGCGTCGTACGCCTTCATGAGCGCCGCGCTCGTCGCCGCGGTGATCCTCACGCTGTCCGTCAAACCCCAGGCGCGCGATGCGCATCCGCTCGCCGCGCCGCTGCAAGGAAAATGAAACTGATGAAGCCTCGTATCGTCGCGTACAAGCCGCTGCCCGATGACGTTCTCGCGTACCTGCGCGAGCATGCGGACGTCGTGCCGGCCGACGGCGCCGACGCACTCGCCGATGCGCTCGGCGACGCGGACGGTGCGATCGGCGCGAGCCTGAAGGTCACGCCGCAACTGCTCGACCGCGCGCCGCGGCTGAAGGCCTGGTCGACGATCTCGGTCGGCTACGACAACTTCGACGTCGCGGATCTCACGCGGCGCGGCATCGTGCTCGCGCATACGCCGGACGTGCTGACCGAGTCGACCGCCGATACGGTGTTTTCGCTGATCCTGGCGTCCGCGCGGCGCGTCGTCGAACTGGCCGAGTGGGTGAAGGCGGGCCACTGGCATCGCAGCATCGGCCCCGACCTGTATGGCACCGACGTGCAGGGCAAGACGCTCGGCATCGTCGGGCTCGGGCGGATCGGCGGCGCGGTCGCGCGCCGCGCGGCGCTCGGTTTCCGGATGCAGGTGCTGTACGCGAACCGGTCCGCGCATGCGGAAGCCGAGACGCAGTACGGCGCGCGGCGCGTCACGCTCGACGAACTGCTCGCGCAGTCGGATTTCGTGTGCGTGCAGGTGCCGCTGTCGCCGGAAACGCGCCACCTGATCGGCGCGGCCGAATTCGCGAAGATGAAGCGCGGCGCGATCCTGATCAACGCGTCGCGCGGGCCGGTCGTCGACGAGGCCGCGCTGGTCGACGCGCTGCGTGCGGGCACGATCCGCGGCGCGGGGCTCGACGTGTTCGAGCAGGAGCCGCTGCCGGCGGATTCGCCGCTGCTGCAGATGAAGAACGTCGTCGCGCTGCCGCATATCGGCTCCGCGACGCACGAGACGCGCCACGCGATGGCACGCTGCGCTGCGGAAAACCTGGTCGGCGCGCTGGCCGGCACGCTGCGCACGAATCTCGTCAATCCGGACGCGCTCGCACGGGCCTGAGTTGCGCAGGGTAACGGAGGCGCAGTTGGCCGGCGGGCGCGGTGCCGTTAGAGTCGATGGTCTTGGTGCCGGAGGGCTGGCTGCGTTATGATCGCCCGCTCGTCGCCTCGACACCACGGCAACCCTGCCGATGGCGCCCGGCGACGGGCATCCGCGCCAGGTCCGGTGCGGCCGACTGCGTTTGCACGCGACTGGGGCGGGCGCCGACGCGCCGGCGCCGATCGACCGCGAAGCATGGGATCATGCGCAAGCGCTGAAGCGCCGGCGCCGATCGACCGCGAAGCATGGGATCAGCGTAAGCGCTAAAGGGCTGACGCTGATCGACCGCGAAGCATGGGATCAGCGTAAGCGCTAAAGCGCTAACGCTGATCGACCGCGAAGCATGGGATCAGCGTAAGCGCTAAAGCGCTAACGCTGATCGACAGAGGAGTCCGCCGGGTGGCTTTCGTATCCAACAACAAAGGTCCGTCTGCTCACGAAGCGGCGCGGATCGTACGTCGCGAGGCACGACAGTGACCGATTCGCAACCTTCTACGACGCGTCCGGCGACGATCAGCGACGTCGCGCGCGAGGCCGGCACGGGCAAGACCAGCGTTTCGCGCTACCTGAACGGCGAGACGCATGTGCTGTCCGTCGATCTGCGCCAGCGGATCGAAGCGGCGATCGCGCGGCTCAACTACCGGCCGAACCAGATGGCGCGCGGGCTCAAGCGCGGCCGCAACCGGCTGCTCGGGATGCTCGCGGCCGACCTGACCAATCCTTATACCGTCGAAGTGCTGCAGGGCGTCGAGGCCGCGTGCCAGGCGCTCGGCTACATGCCGCTCATCTGTCACGCGGCGAACGAGGTCGAGATGGAGCGCCGCTTCCTGCAGCTGCTCACGACCTACCGTGTCGAAGGGCTGATCGTCAACGCGCTCGGCGCCGAAGAGGACGTGCTGCGCCCGCTGCGCGGCGCCGGCATCCCGGCCGTGCTCGTCGACCGGACCGTCGAGGGCTTCGAGGCCGACCTGATCGGCCTCGACAACGCCGATGCAATCGAGACGGCGCTCGCGCACCTGGTCGAACACGGCTTCGACGCGATCCATTTCGTCGTGCAGCCGTTCGAGCACGTCAGCTCGCGGCGCGTGCGAGAGGCCGCGTTCCGCGCGGCGCTGGATGCGCGCGGGCTGCCGGTGCCGGCGACGGTCGTGCTCGACCTGAACGAGCCCGACGCGGCTGCGGCGGCGCTCGCCGACGTCGATGCCCGCATCGACGACGCGGCACGGCGCGGCGTGCGCGCGGCGCTGTTCGCCGCGAACGCGCCGGTCGCGCTCGCGATCGCGCGCCACCTGCGCGCGCGTTTCGGCGCCGCGTGGCAGCAGCAGGCCGCGCTGCTGTCGATCGACGATCCGGAATGGGCCGAGCTGATCGGGATCACGACGATCCGTCAGCCGACCTACGAAATCGGCTACAAGGCCGTCGAATTCGTGCACGAGCGGATCGACGGCGCAGCGGGCGACGTGCGCGTCGCGATGCTGCCGGGCGAGCTGATTGCGCGCGCGTCGACCGCAAGCTGAGTATCATTCGGGGCACGCAGCGCGTCAGTGCGCTGCCCCGAACAAGGAAATACATGACTGTCGCTCCCGTCACGCTGGCGGTGCTGATTGCCGCCACGCTGATCATCGCGCTGCTGCCGCTCGTCCTCTTCCGCATCCTGCGCAAGCCGCTTGCGCTCAATCGCCGCGACACGATCGTCGGTGTCGCCGTCTTCACGCTGTTCGCGATGATCGTCGAACGCGCATTCCACGGTCTCGTGCTGAGCCAGACGCCGCCGGATGGCTGGCTGACGCAGCCGCTCGCGTTCGTCGCGTACAGCGCGCTCGCGACTGCCGTGTTCGAGGAAGTCGGTCGTTATCTCGGGATGCGTTTCCTGAACCGGCGCTACGGCGCGTCGGCCGGCGAGGGCCGCGCGATCGGCTACGGGATCGGCCACGGCGGCGCCGAAGCGTGGTTCGTCGGCGTGCTCGTGTGGGGCCAGTGGTCGTATCTCGCGTGGCTGGCGAGCCGCGGCCAGCTCGAGACGCAACTGGCCGACCTGCCGGGCGATACCGTCGTACGGCTGCACGTGATGCTCGCGACGCTGTCGGCACAGTCGATCCTGCTGTTGCTGCTCGAACGCTGCGCGGCATTCGTGCTGCAGCTTGCGCTGTCGGTGCTGGTATGGCGCGGCGTGCGCGCGGGCCGTGCGGGCGTGTTGCCGCTCGCGATCGTGCTGCATGCGCTCGCCGCGGCGCCGGCGCTGCTGTACCAGGTGCGCGTGCTGCCGGCCGCATGGGTCGAGGCCGCGTATTTCGTGCTGGCCGCGATCCTGGTCGTCATGATGGTGAAGATGTGCCGGCCGTCGCGTACGGCGGCCTGACGGGAGAGACGGGATGGACGACTACCTGATCGAATGCCAGAGCGCGGAATTCGACGCGCTCGCGCGCGTGATCTGCGATCTCTTTCCGGAGCAGACGCGCTTCACCGAAAGCAGCGACGAGCGCGGGCGGTTCCTGTCCGTGCACTGGCTCGCGATGCGTTTCGGCGCGACGCCGAAGCGGATGACGCTCGATATCCGCGTCGTGCCGGCCGCGCTCGCGCGCTACCTGGCGCTCAAGCCGATGCAGCGCGCGCGCAGCCATGCGGTGCTGCATGCGTATACGGAAGCGATGCTCGGGTCGCTCGAGGAGCGGCACGCGGCCGGTGAGGCCGTCGAGCGCAATGCGGAACTCGAACTCGACGAAGACTTTGCGTGAGCGGGGGCGCCGGCATCATGCCGGCGCGGCGGATTACGCGTCGCGGTAGACCTGCGCGAAGCGCTGCGCCTGCACGACGCCGTAGTCGCCGGGCGCGTACTGCATGACCCAGTCGCCGGCGACGCCGCGCAGCGTGTCGCCGTTTTCGGAGCGGGCGATCGTAAACGGCTCGTCCATCCGGCGCGCGAGCACGACGGCAGGCCGGTTCCGGTAGGCGCCCGGCGCTCCGTGCGCGAGTGCCGGATCGGCGGGCAGGTATTTGGCGTCGAAGCGCGCACGCGACACGACCCAGCGGTCGCCGGTCGAGCCCGTGATCAGCGCGTCGCCCGCCACATAACGGTTCGGGCCTTCGAGGCTCATCAGTTCGCCGTCGGCGGCCGCGAACGACACGGCGACGGTTTCGTCCTTGACGACGCGACGGGCCTGCGGGTCGGTGCGCAGATCGATGTGCTTGAGTTCGAGCATGGCGAGGAAGTGCGGGAAAAGCCGGGAGCTTATCCCGAATTCGGCGCGCCGTGTGACGCGCGCCGATCGCCGGCAGGATGCGCGGCGCCGTTCGGCCCGGACGGGCAGCGCGGCGCCGGCGGGGAGGGCGTCAGGGTTGCGCGGGTGCGCTGGCGGCCTGCGCGGCTGCCGCCTTGCCTTCCTTGCCCTTCGTCTTGCCCTTGCCGCGGTGCTCGCCGCCGTGATTCAGCCAACTGCGGAACGTCGTGTCGGCCAGCGCCTTCTGCTCGGCCGGGAAGCTCGCGTACAGCGGCGCGAATGCGTCGGCGAGCTTCTTCGCGCCGTCGGCGTTCGCCTGCGACAGTTCCGCATACTGCTTCATGTCGTCGAGCGCGGAGACGTCGTGCTTGGCCATCCGTTCGCTATAGAGGCGGCCCATCGTTTCGCCGTTGTCGCGCATCGTGTCGGCGAAGGTCTTCCATTGGGGTTCCTGCGCGGACGTGATCTTCAACTGGTCGTGCAGGTACTTGATGCGCTGCTCGATGCGCGCTTCGTGGCGTGCCGCGCGCTGCTCGGCGCTCGGGGCCGACGCCGCGGCCGCGGTCGTCGTGGCCGGAGCGGGCGCTTGCGGCTGCGCCGGGGTTTGCGCGAACGCACCGGCTGCAACGACGAGCGTAGCGAGGGTGAGCGAGATTTTCTTCATGGTTGGCTCTCCGGGGTGGTGTCTTGCGAGCGGGCGCGGCGGCAACTGCCGCAAGCGCGCATTTCGCGTCGCACGCTATTAGTAGCACGTTGGATGTGGTGCGGCAGTGAATGCGACACTTGCTTACATCCGATACGAATCGAAATTGAAAGGGACACAGCGGGTCGGGACGGGGCCCGCGAGGGTCCGGCTCGTACCGGCGACGGGCGCGGCGCACCCGATCCGGATGCCGCGGTTGCGCATGGACAAGGCGGCGTGACCGCATGGCAGCGCGCGATTCCTCGGTCGTGCGACGCCGTTTGGGCGTACCGGCGTTCGGCGCTATCATCGCGTCACCTTCCACTCAGCCGGCGTGTCGCACGCCGGCCCAGCCTCATGCGTCCACCCCGCCTCGACCAACTCGACGATCTCGACCGGCAACTCGTCGCGCTGCTGCAAGCCGATGCGCGCGCAAGCGTCGCGGATCTCGCGCGCCAGCTCGACGTCGCGCGCACGACGGTCGTCGCACGCATCGCGCGGCTCGAACGCACCAACGTGATCGCCGGCTACAGCGTCCGGCTCGGGCAGGACGTGCTCGACGCGAGCATTTACGCGTATGTCGGCATCATCCTCACGCCGAAGTTTGGCAAGGATGTGTTGCGCAAGCTCGACCGGATGCCCGAAGTGCAGTTGCTGTGCGCGGTGAGCGGCGAGTACGACTACGTCGCGTGGCTGCGCGCCGATTCGCCCGAACGGCTCAACGACCTGCTCGACCAGATCGGTACGCTCGAAGGCGTCGAACGCACGACGACGTCGATCATCCTGTCGCGCAAGATCGATCGCGGGACGGTCGGCGGCTGACGCTCACGTCCGGGGCACGTCGCGCCGCGCGTCCTGCACCGGCGCATCGGCGTGGCTGTCGGGCAGTGCCGCGCCGGGTGGCCGCACGAGCGGAATCCGCACCGAGACGCGCAGCCCGCGCGATGCCCGTTCGTCCGCATAGTCAAGCGCGATGTCGGCACCCATCCGGTCCGCGAGGATCTTCACGATCGACAGGCCGAGCCCGGAGCCGATCTGCGCGTTGCCGGGTACCCGGTAGAACGGATCGAACACACGCTCGCGCTCCTGCGGCGCGATACCCGGCCCGGTGTCGACGATCGTCACGCACGCGTGCGTATCGGTCTGTTGCGTCGACAGATCCACGCGCCCGCCCGATGGCGTGTAGCGAATCGCGTTGTCGACCAGATTCATGACCAGCGATGTGAGTTCGAGCGCGTCGACGGGCACGCGGGTGTCCGGGCCGTCGTCGACGCCGATATCGATCGTCTTGGCGTCGGCGAGCGGCATCAGGTCTTCCAGCACGCGGCGATAGGTCGCATGGACCGACACGGCGCCGGGTGGCGCGGCCGGCGCACTTTGCGCACGCGCGAGCGCGAGGAGCTGCCCGATCAGGTGGCGGCTGCGGTCGAGCCCGCCGCGCAGCGCGGCAAGCCGCGCGCGCGCATCGTCCGGCAGGTCGGTGTCGGCAAGACGCTCGGCCTGCAGCGACATCGCCGTGAGCGGCGACCGCAGTTCGTGCGCGGCGTCGGCGACAAAGCGGCGCTGCGCGTCGACCGATTGCGCGACGCGCGCGAGCAACCGGTTGATCGCGACGACGAACGGTCGCACCTCGACCGGTACGTGCTCGGCCGGCACCGGGCGCAGGTCGTGTTCGTCGCGCGCGTCGATGCCGGCGGACAGCGCGGCCACCGGGCGGAACAGCTTGCGCACGAGATCGGCGACGAGCAGCAGCAGGATCGGCACGAGGATCAGCAGCGGCAGCGCGGTGCGCCACGCGCTCTCGCGCGCGACGTCGTCGCGCATGCCGGTTTCCTGCGCGACCGCGATGCGCTCGCCGTTCGCGAGCGTATGGACCATTACGCGATAGGTGTTGCCGCCGCTATCGACCGTATGCAGCCCGTCGGCGAGCGTCGGCGGCAGGGCAAGCCGCGGCGTGCCGTCGGCAACCGGCTGCGGCGTGCCGCCGAGCGGTTGCACGATCACGCGCGACAGCTCGTCGCTTTCGCTCGCGCGCCCGGCACCGCCGGCACGGGGCGCCGGCGCGCGCGCACGGTCGAGCAGCGTCGCGACCTCGCGCAGCACGTCGTCCTGCAATTCGTGCGCTTCGTCGAACGCCGACGAAAACGCGAACGCGGCCGCGGCCATCGCGACGACCAGGATCGCGGCCGACAGCGCGACCGACAGGCGGAACCCGATCGACTCGCTCAGGCGCTTCTTGAAACCATCCATCCCGCACCCCTGACGTTCTTGATCACGGTGCTGCCGAGCTTGCGGCGCAGCGAATGGATCAGGAATTCGACCGCGTTGCTTTCGACTTCCTCGCCCCAGCCGTACAGGCGATCCTCGAGCTCGCGGCGCGACAGGATCGCGCCGGGGCGCACCAGCAGCGCGCGCAGCAGCGAGAACTCGCGATTCGACAGCGGGACCGGCGCTTGCCCGTCGACGGCGGCTTCGCGCGTCGCCGGGTCGAGCGACACGATCCCGTTGCTCAGCAGCGGCGCGGCCGAGCCGGCCCGACGCCGGATCGCGACGCGAATCCGCGCGAGCAGCTCGGCCATCTCGAACGGTTTCACGATGTAGTCGTCGGCGCCGCCGTCGAGGCCGCGCAGGCGGTCGTCGAGACCGTCGCGCGCGGTGACGATCAGCAGCGGCGCGCTGGCGTCCTTCGCGCGGATGCCGGCCAGCACGTCGAGCCCGTCGCGGCCGGGCAGGCCGAGATCGAGCAGGATCAGGTCGTAGGGCTGCGCCGCGAACGCGGTCAATGCGTGCGCGCCGTCGGTGACCCAGTCGGTCGCGTACGACGCGTCCTTCAGCGCGGCATGGACTGCCTCGCCGATCATCGGGTCGTCTTCGACGAGCAGTATTCGCATGCGTGTTCTCCGTGCGGCGCAAACGCCGCCAGCGTATGCGATTCCCGGGCGCGCGTCACGTGTCGCGCGCCCGGTGTGACGCTTATTTGCCGCTGAACCGGTCGAACGCCGCGAGCAGGCTCTTCATCGCGGCGGCCGAATCGGCCTGGGTCGGATGGTCGGCGCGCAGCGCGGAGAGCGAACGGTCGATCTCCTGGTCGACCATGTGCCAGTCGGCGGCCGCGCGCGGCTTGAGGCCGGCCTCGGCCGCATCCCACGCGATCTCGAGATCCTTGATGCGTGTCTTCGCACCGGCCAGGTCACCCTTGCCGACGAGCGTGTCGACGTCGACGGCGATCGTGCGGAACTGCGACAGGTCGCCGAGCTTCGAGGCATGCGCCGCCGCGGACGACGCCGCGGCCGGCGCGGGCGCCGATGTCGATGCGTTCGCATCCTGATGCTTCGAGCAGCCGGCGGCGGCGGCCAGCACGGCAATCACGGCCGCGGCAGCGGCGAGACGGGAAACTGAGTACGGGAAGCGCATAGGTGTCCTCGATTCGGTGAACGGAAAGGAAAGGGTGTCAATCGGCGGCGCCGGCACGCGTGTGCGGGCCGCTGCCGAACTGCGCGACGGCGACGAGCAGCACGATCACGGTCAGGAACAGCAGGCTCGTCCACGCGGCGCCGAAGCCGAGCCCGCCGTATGCGCGGGCCTGCGTGAGCAGGTCGCCGAGCGATGCGCCGAACGGACGCGTCAGGATGTACGCGACCCAGAACGCCAGCACCGCATTGACGCCGAGCCGCCACATCACGAACACGGCCGCGATCGCCGCGCCGAAGCACAGCGCGCCGAGCGTGAAGCCGAGCCCGAGCGCTTCGGTCGCGAGATCGCCCGCGGCGGTGCCGAGCGCGAACGTGCAGAGGATCGCGGCCCAGTAGAACAGCTCGCGCCGCGGCGTGACGATCGTGTCGATCGACAGCGTGTCTTCGATGCGATGCCACACGAAGAAGATCGCGGCGAGCGCGACGGCGAACGCGGCGGTGCTTGCATACAGGCTGACGTTCAGGCCGTCGGTGAGCAGGTCGGTGATCTGCGTGCCGACGATGCTGACCAGCACCACCGTGAGCCAGTAGATCCACGGCACGTAGCGGCGCGTGCGCAGCTGCAGCCACAGCGCGATCGCGAGCAGCGACGCCATCGCGATGCGCGTGACGGTCTGGCCGAGGCCGGCGTTGACCGCGAGAAAATCCGCGCCGGTTTCGCCGACCGTGGTCGACATGATCTTGATGATCCAGAACGACAGCGCGACGTCGGGCACTTTGTTCAGCCAGTGCGACGCGCGATTGACGGGCAGGGATTGCATGCGATGCCTCCTTGGAGATCGGGTGGTCGGCATGCAGTCTGAAACGGGAAACTTAGGCCAGCCATAGCGAGGCCGGCGGCGGCGTAAAACGCATTGTTTCGACATTTCGACGAAATGTATCGTCACAACGTCGAAATTATCGGTCGTTTCGCATCATTCTTCGTCTTGGAACTGATTTTGCGCGTCCCTAAACTGTGTTCATGGCTCAACGCCGTCCACAACACCAACCCATCATCAGGAGATAAGCGCATGAAAATCGCCATCGTCGGCGCAGGTCTGATCGGCCACACCATTGCTCACATGCTGCGTGAAACGGGCGACTACGAAGTCGTCGCGTTCGACCGCGATGCGGACGCGCTCGCGAAGCTGTCGCGCGAAGGCATCGCGACGCAACGGGTCGATTCGGCCGACGCGAATGCGATTCGCGAAGCAGTGAAGGGCTTCGATGCGCTCGTCAACGCACTGCCTTATTACCTCGCGGTCAACGTCGCCGCCGCCGCGAAGGCTGCCGGCGTCCATTACTTCGACCTGACCGAAGACGTGCGCGCGACTCACGCGATCCGCGAACTGGCCGACGGCTCCGACCGTGCGTTCATGCCGCAATGCGGCCTCGCGCCGGGCTTCATCGGCATCGCCGCGCACGAACTCGTGAACGGCTTCAGCGAAGTGCGCGACGTGAAGATGCGCGTCGGCGCGCTGCCCGAGTATCCGACCAACGCGCTGAAGTACAACCTGACGTGGAGCGTCGACGGCCTGATCAACGAATACTGCCAGCCGTGCGAAGCGATCCGCGACGGCCGCAAGCAGTGGGTGCAGCCGCTCGAAGGCCTCGAGCACTTCTCGCTCGACGGCACCGAATACGAAGCGTTCAACACGTCGGGCGGCCTCGGCACGCTGTGCGAGACGCTGTCGGGCAAGGTCGAGACGCTCGACTACAAGTCGGTGCGCTACCCGGGCCACCGTGAACTCGTCCAGTTCCTGCTCGAAGACCTGCGCCTGTCGACCGATCGCGACACGCTGAAGTCGATCATGCGCCGCGCGGTGCCGTCGACGAAGCAGGACGTCGTGCTCGTGTTCGTCACGGTGACGGGCGTGAAGGACGGCCAGCTCGTGCAGGACGTGTTCACGCGCAAGATCTTCGCGAAGGACGTGTGCGGGATGCACATGAGCGCGATCCAGATCACGACGGCCGGCGCGATGTGCGCGGTGCTGGATCTGTTCCGCGAGAAGAAGCTGCCGCAGAGCGGTTTCATCCCGCAGGAAAAGGTGTCGCTGAAGGCGTTCCTGTCGAACCGCTTCGGCAAGCTGTACGAAGGCGGCACGATGGAGCGCGTGCACGCGGTGGCCTGACCTACCCGCCAGCCTCTGGTACGAGGGCCGTACGACGCCGGGAGCGCAGCAGCGCTTCCGGCGTTGTTTTTTGGGGGAAGCGGAAAAGGTGCCGGTCAGGCCGGTAGCGGCGGGACGAGCGTCGCCGGCAGCGGGGGCGGGACGATGCGGTACAGCAGCGCGTCGACATCCGCATCGGACGGCGCGGTGTTGTCGAACATCACGATGCCGTCGCATTCGCGGCCGGTCGGTACGAAGCGGCGCTGCCGGTATTCGTCCCAGTGCGTGAGCTTGTACGCATCGTTCGGGTTGCCGCGCGCGACGATCCGCGCGTGCGCGACGTCTTCCGACGTGTGGACCCAGACGACCGTCAGCGTGACGTCGGGCGCGATGCCGAGCCATGCGCGGTCGAGGATGCGCCGGTCGCGCACTTCGCGCGACAGCGGGCCGACCACGATCGCGCTGATGCCGAGCGCGAGGTTTTCACGGGCCGTGTCGAGCAGGCCGTGGTATTCGGGATCGCGCAGGTGCTTCAGGTAGAGCGGGCTGTCGCGGTCGTTTGGATCCTCGGTGAGCGCGCCCATCGCGGCCGAGCTGTAGCGGCCGTACAGCGTGTCCTTGTCGAGCAGGCAGAAGGCCTCGCCGGTTGCGCGCATCAGCGGCCCGATGAGCCGCTTCGCGAGCGTGGTCTTGCCGGTGCCGGCGTGACCGCAGAAGAACACCAGGTGCGTCACGAACCCTTGCTCCCCGACCCCTGGCCCGACGTGCCGCTGCGGTTGTCGCTGCGCTTGTCGTCGCGCGAGAACACTTCCGCTTCCAGCCACATCGCGTTGATGATGCCGAAGCCGAGCGCCACGCAGATACCGAGTATCCACGAGAAATACCACATGGGTCTGTCTCCTTGACGGTTGGGCCGCACGGCCGTGCGGCGGGCAGGTCCGACGTGCCCTGGTGCGCGTGCTGCGGCGCGGGCAGTCCGATCATGACCAATATCGGCGTGCCGCGCAAGCCGGGCCGCCCGCGCAGCAAACCGGTAAACTGATGCGCAAACCGCAACATCACGGACAACATGCTGATCAACTGTGCTGCATACCAGGACGGCCGCAAGCTGGCCGACATCGATATCGACGCCATCAGCGACTACGTGTCGAAGCCCGAGTGCTTCGTGTGGGTGGCGCTGAAGGATCCGACGCCCGACGAAATCGACCTGATGGGCGAGGAGTTCGGGCTGCACGAGCTCGCGCTCGAGGATGCCCGCAAGGGGCATCAGCGGCCGAAGATCGAGGAGTACGGCGATTCGCTGTTCGCGGTGCTGCATATGGTCGAGCTCGACGACGACGGCGAACTCAAGGTCGGCGAACTGAACGTGTTCGTCGGCCCGAACTATGTGCTGTCGATCCGCAACCACACCGAGCAGGACTTCCGCGACGTGCGCAAGCGCTGCGAGCGCGAGCCGCATCTGCTGCAGGAGGGCTCGGCGTTCGTGTTCTACGCGCTGATGGACCAGGTCGTCGACCGCTATTTCCCGATCCTCGAAACGCTCGGCACCGAGCTCGAGGAACTCGAGGACCGCATCTTCACGAAGGCCACGCCCGCGTCGTCGCGCGCGATCATCGAGGATCTCTATTCGCTGAAGCGCAGGCTCGTGATGCTGCATCAGCACACGGCGCCGCTGATGGAGCCGCTCGCGAAACTCACCGGCGGGCGCGTCCCGCAGGTCTGCAGCGGGATGGCGGCTTACTTTCGCGACGTGTACGACCATCTGCAGCGGATCGTGAAGACGATCGAAGGGCGGCGCGAGATGGTCGTGACGGCGATCCAGGTGAACCTTGGCATGATTTCGCTGGCCGAGAGCGAGGTGACGAAGCGGCTCGGCTCGTTCGCCGCGCTGTTCGCGATACCGACGATGATCGCCGGCATCTACGGGATGAACTTCGCGAACATGCCCGAGTTGCACCTGAAATACGGCTTCTACGGCTGCATTGCCGTGATGCTCGTTGCCGATTTCGCGCTGTGGTGGCGCTTCAAGCGGGCAGGGTGGCTGTAGCCGTTCTGCGCGCCTAGCGCGGCGCGTGCTTGCCGATCACGACGCGCCACGGACGCACGCGCCACGATTTCACGAGGCCGTTCTGCACGTACGGATCGGCGCGCGCGAACGACTCGGCCGCCTCCGGCGAATCGCCCTCGAACACGAGCACGGCCTGGTCGGTCGGGTCCGACAGCGCCCCGGCGAGTATGAGCTCGCCGCGTTCGGTCGCGGCCTGCGCGAGCGCGAGATGCTGGGCGCGGAATGCTTCGCGACGGGACAGGTAATCGTCGACGAGCTCGTAAATCAGCTGGTAATGCATGTGTTGCTCCGGGAAGAGTCGGCGGCCGGTGCCGGTGCCGGTGCCGGTGCGGCCGTCGGTCGGTCTGCTGCGGCCAGTAGCGGCCAGTAGCGGCCAGTAGCGGCCAGTATAGGACAGCCGGGCGGCAGCGGCGCGACGCTAGCTGAAGCGTATCCCCGCTCTCTTGAATGCAACTAACGGTCTGATTTTCCTGCGCCCTGAAATCCCGGCCGCGACCGCGCCTTTGATGCAGCGGAGTCTGCAGGAAGGGGCCCGGCAGACGAGACGCGATCATGAACCGTCCGCCCCGGCGGCCCGCGCCTACGCCTTGTACCCGATCGTGCGCAGCAGATCCTTGCGCCAGCGCACGTCGTCGTCGTTCTCGATGCCGAGCGGCGGAAAGCCGTCGACGACGCCGACGATCCCGCGTCCTTGCGCGGTTTCCGCGACGATCACGTCGGTCGGGTTCGCGGTCGCGCAGTAGATCCGGCAGACCTCCGGCACGGCCTTGATCGCATTGAGCACGTTGACCGGATAAAAACCGTCGCCG
>JAJJMA010122730.1:0-11787 GCA_023529015.1 Papaver nudicaule
GAAGTGCAAAGAGTTTACGATCAATTCCACAGAGAAACTTCACGTATTCTTGATGCTTGTGGTTTTCGTTCTTTAATCCTTTATTTAAAGCTCTCAATAAGATTGTTAGAGCATTGCTCGGTTGAACCCACTGATATTCTATCTCAAGTCAGTTGTCAAGTTATGAGACAAAAACACAATCCTTGATAAGTTTACTCTACAACCTCGGACTAGGATAGTTTTTGGTAATCGAGACGAAGACTGATGAAGACGAAGACCGGAGCTTACTACTTGATAAATCATAACGTCCTCGCTGAAGGTTAGAAAGGTTTTTCCTTTCCGTATCGTTTTTACCATTTCTATCATACCAATAGTCTATGATGTTGTTTATATGATCCGAAGGTATTCTAGGATTTTCGCCTTTGCATTTGTCACACTTGTGATAATATGTATAGGTAGAGTATGTTGAGTTGTCTCTTGAAATGACCTCAACGGTGAACGCGTTCATGAACGCGTACATGTGTTGCTTTTGGCATTTCAGAGAACGAGCTAAGTCTGTATGAACGCGTTTATGAACGCGTACATACAAGTTCAAGAATTCTCCTGAACTCTATTGACTGCTCTATGAACGCGTTCATATAAGCCATGCGAAAACTTCCAACTCCATATCTTGAAGTTTTCGGTCTAGGCATGATTAGTTCTCGGACTTGTCATTACTTGACCCATGGAATTCAACAACTTAATCCAAGCGATGTTCAAACAAAGTATTTGGACCAGAAGTCGCAAAGCGATGTCCAAACAAGCATTGGACCAGAAGTCGCGAACCTTCAAACAAGGTTGAGTCTTCTTTAACTTTTGGCTTAGTCCAAAGTTCTTAGAAGATTGAGAATGGGTAATCAAGCTATGGACTTTCCTAGTTCCGGAACTTGCTTGAGCCCTACTCAAAGTTGCTTAAACTTTAAGCAAAGCCTCCCTTGGTGATCACTATAAATAGATGACCTTCTGCAAGATACAATCTCAATCCTCTACACATCTGAGTATCCTTGCATAAAGGTTGGTCGTCATCTCGAAGTCCTTTTGGACTATGACTATTGAAAGACTTTACTTGAGGATCGTGAAGCACATGTCGGAAGTTAAATTCCATCCTGTATCTTGGGTAGATTGAGATTTAATAGAAACTTCGTAAGGTAGATCTTGTATCGTAAACCCTAGAAGTTCCCAACGCCAAATTCACTAACTAGGTTTCATACTAAGTTTGTCTAGGTCATATGCAACATTAGTATACTTGCGGCTAGCTCGAGAATAATTATCGAGAGCCAGGTTAGCTCAACGAAGTTTTTCCTTCCCTTCATCTAACTCCCCTTTTACATTGATAAAAGGATTTCAGCATCGACTGGTAGAACCAACAAAATAAAAAATGGTAAAAGACATACCTGCCATCTTAACACGCTCAACAACAATGCGACGTTTTTCAGCAACCAGTTCTTCCTGCATTCGGTAAAATTGTTGCTCATAATAGTAAACATCATCATGACGATGGAATGAGTAGTCCAGCAAGCTCGATTTGTGATGACCGCCCTGTGAAACGAATATCAAATTAGCAGCACTAAAGGAGAAAAAGATTTTTTTACCATCTAAAGTAAACAAAATCCACTTACCATCTGAAGGAGAGAAATATTTTCTTCAAATGAAAAAAGAGGATTGCAAGATCGCAGGCATCCTTCAGACACTCGCCGCTAAAAAGACTAGCAACCTTCTGGAAAAAATTGGGACCGAGAGGACAGTTCGAAGGATCATAGGCATGAGCGTTAAAGCGAGAAGACACTTCTTTAGAAAAATCACTTGGGTTTGGGTTCTCTAGAAAAAGTTTCTTAAAAAAATTGGAAGTATATTGTTCCCGGTTTTCCGACACATACTCAGGAGCCCTTGGAAATTTAGAAGCACCGGGCTGGGTAATAAGAACGGTTGACTTTGACAAATCTGTGGAGGCACTGGTTTTTCCCTTTCGAGGTACCAGAAGCTCGATGAGGGGAACGAGGTCTCCAGAAAGAAAGTTGGCAGTCGCTTCAGCAGAGGCAGTAGTCGAAGAAAGAATCTTCATGGTAGCAAAACCAGAACCGCTGGATATGGCATTACAACAAGCAGAAGCAGCAGCCAAGTTTCCCGCCATCTCAGCATCATTTCCAGGATTAGAATACGTCATAGCCATCGAACTTTCTCCCTCATTAGGAGCCCTTTTAACACTTTTTTCGTCACCCTTTGAGACTTGAACAGTTTCCTCTTTTGTCTTACCCAATTTTACACCTTTCGATGCAACCTCCCTAACCCTTCCACCTTTCTTGGCTTTTGAAACTTTCTTATTTTCACTGACATAGACAAACACCAACGACTCATCAACTACATCGAGATCCTTCCTTTTGCCCTGCAGAAAAAGGCCTGTATTTCTCAGGAAACAAACAGAGGCAAGTATTCATATTAATATATTACAAGAGAGAAGGTGTTTGTTATTTGATCAATAGTCCCTTCTCATGTGCGTGCTCGCTTCGGATCTCTCGAAACATCCTCGTTGGCATTCTTCCGTTTTAGCAACAGTTGGCGAGACAATTCCTTTTCCTCTTTGGAAAAGTGAATAGTAAAAATATGCTGAGTTGAGAACTTGTGACCAGCTTCAAACTTATCTCGAGGCTAGAAACATCCCGAGTCTTACCAGCCACGAAGAACTGGTCCAGAAAATTGCACAGGCTCTGTGTACCATCCTTCATCGAGGGAGTAATAAGGAAAGCCAGGAAGGAGGTTCTCAACGCCATCTCGAGGCTCAAAACAAACCCCCCCAAGGAGAAGCTTCGACGTCGAGAGTTAACTAAGCTCGATAAAGATTAAAGAAATTTGCAGCAGTAAAATAATACTTCGATATTGAACCTGCGATGGAATTATCTTCCGAGCAAGAAACCCACTTGTTGATTAATTGAATCGAACTGCAAGTCAATTGCATTACCCCTCGTGTTTTGGCATCGAGCAGACAATCTCGAGAAACAGAGGATTTGGAAATTGATAAAGTGGAGGCAAAAGCCCTGCGAACATATGATGAGCAGTGATCAGCAGTTAAGGGCCTTTTTATTATATTTATGGTGTCACGGCCTTTTAGGAGATATGCCTAACCGAGTAGGTTTTTGCCTATGCGAATAGGATCTGGAGGTTGTATCGAGATGAAAAAGATTTAGTTGTTTAATTTATTCTACTAGTGTTTGCCATCAAGGTGCCTTGATATTACATTTGATGTTTATGTTAGATGCTTTAGGTATTTCCCTTCGATTGGAGTATTCATGCGCTCTCCCTTGAAGTTGAGAAGACTATATGTGTCGATTCCTATTGTTTTTTCGATGAAGTAAGGTCCTATCCAAGCCAGCTCTTCTGAAGTTTTTTTGCATGGCTGCTAGTTTTTTGCCTTCTTCGATGATAGTACTGCATGACTTCGAGCTTTCTTCGCTTACTGTTTGGTGGTGAATGTTGCTTTCCTTAGATAATGCTCTGGAGTCGATTCTGCCTTGCTTGTTATTTGTAATCGTAAACCGCTCTCTATTCTCGTACCATGATCTCTTTCCTGCTTGGTAGACCCTATGTTTGATCGTGGAATTAATTTTGGTTTCTTCACAGGGCTACCTTGTTGTAATTGTTATACCCTAGAGGTTGCTTCCATCCTTGCTTCTACTTTAGCAATAAATTCCTTGATATCAGATTCTGTAAACCTTGGCTGTTTGCTCTGACTTCCTTGGCCTATTTACGAACCTTCCCTTTGCTGGATTTCAATCTCGTTGCAGATGCGTGCTTCAGATGGGTCTCCTTTTATTTCTGCGATTCCAGTAGATGTTGGAAATCGAATTCTTCGATGCAACATCGATACTACTCCCATTAATCCGTGTAACCATGGTCTTCCCACAATGGTCGTGAAAGGAGAATCGATGTCCACCACGCAAAACGGCGTGAGGAGCTCAAGCTTTCCTACATATACTTTTAGAGGTAGTTCTCCTCTTGGCACCGAAGGTTTTCCATTGAATCTGAAAATATTATAAGTTCAAGGAACTATTGTTGTCTATTCTTTAAACATATGGTCATGGGTTCTCCCGAAGAGTATATCAACAGAACTTCCTGGGTCCACCAACACTCTTGGCAATGCAATCTTTTCAATGTTCAATGTTATTACCAGGGGATCATTGTGTGCTCTTCCCCCATCTGGTATGTCTTCAGCAGATAAGAAGACATGCTTTTTCTGCCACTCCTCGAGTGGCTTCTTCGTGGCTATGCTCATTACTTCTTTGCCTTCGAAGTCTCTTTTGTTAATCTTGTATGTAATGCTACTGCGAAAACTGTACTCGCTGATCTGTGAGTATACGATTGAATTGCAATCTTTGAACTTTGGGATATCCCTACCTATCATAATTACGTACGCCTCCTGCTTCATTGCCTCTTGTGGCTGTGGTTGTTGTTCAGGTGGATTTGGTAATCCGAGGAGGTGATCGAACTTTCCCTTTGATATAAAGTGGTGCACCTGATCTTGTGTCGTGATGCATTGCTCGGTAGGATGACCATAAAATTAGTGAAATTGGCAATATTCCCTCGAATTTCTGGTGTGTGCAGGCTGGTTTCCTCTACTCCTCGGGTAGCGAATTTCGCTTGCTGACTCAGATGCTTCGATACATCTTAAAGCGACTTCGAGAGGTACACTAAGATTTGGGAGTTTCCTATCTTAGAAGGGAGGGAATCCTGACCTTTGTACTCCAAATTTCCTATTCTGGTATCCTCCTTTGTTCCTTCGTCGAGAATCATTGCTTCTATTATCACTGTAACCCCCATTGGTGTACCTTTTGTTATCGTTATACCTCCCATCACCAAGTTTTCCTTCGGTTCCACATCGTCCCTCATCACCTTTCTCGCTTGGAAGATTCTCCTCCCTGGGTGTCCATTTGGCTGGTCTTGCGCTGATCCGAATAATACTTTCTTAAAAGGTTCCACGAGTATTTTGACTTCTTCTCTCTCTTCCAGGGATAAGTTGTTGATCGAATGCACCTGCTTCGATATGTTGTCCTTTCCTTGGGTTGCCTGTTTTTTGACTTCCTCAAGTGCAATTCGTACTTTTTGGTATTTTCGCAGTTCCTGCAATGTTTCAATGTTCTTCGAGAAATGCTTGTTGTATAAAGGATGATCTTTATTCGGTGCATTTAGGTAAGCTCGAACTTTGTCTTTTTCTGTAGCGCCATTTCCATCTTTAACGCACTGTGTCGTCCATCGTCCAGTTAAGCTCTTGGTAAACTCTTTCGGCTTTACTCTAATGTTAAATAGCTTATCCACTCCAGGTTTCGATGAACTGTTGTAAAGGAAGTGAAGCAAGAAGATCCTGGATAGGCCATCGAAGGATGAGATAGAACATGATGTTAAGCTATCGTACCAACCCAGCGCCTCTCCTTTTAAACCCGATAGAAAATATTTGCATAACACTTCGTCTTTGTCAGCCCAAGCTAAGAATAATCTCTGATACATTTTTATGTGATGCGTTGCATCTCCACTCCCATCGAAGATTGAGTTGAAAATTGGCATTGTGCATTTGTCTAGAATTGGCTTTCTTTGAAGTTCATAACTAAGCGGTGACCGATTTACTTCACTCATTGCTTGCTTTAATTTTAAGTTTGTTGTTGGTTGTTCCTTGTTTTCAAGAAGTTCTGTTCTTAATGCTTTAATCTCGTTCATCATGACATGTTGTTATGAAACTGCTTCTGCATCTCTTCGTGCTTTCTCATATTCGTATACCAATTGGATGTTGTTTCCCATCGAGCGAATACTGGGTTCGATGCGAGGCTTCGATGCATTTCCTTTACCAATATTCTCGGTTCTGGTGTGCGGCCCGTCTTTTGAATGGGAATGTTCTCTTATTGGCGAGTTGAGCTTTAAATGCATACATTGGCTAGGGTGAGAGTTTCATTCATTGTTTCTTCTGTAATTCGATGTCGATTTCTCGTTGGCCTTTTTGTTGGCTTCGATTAGTTTTATCTTCATCTTTCTGTATTTTCTCATTAATGCTTTGAATTTTTCTGCTCTTACTGTTTCCTCTTCTGTCGGCTCTCTTCTTTGTAATACACTGCCTTCTTTTTCTACCTCGATGACCTCGTTGTTTTCCTGCTCCGGAAATCCATTCCCATCTGGGCCCAAGTCTTCGACTTCCACGTGCTCTTCTACTCTTCGATCCTTATTCTGAACCGTGCTACCCATTTTTGGTGAAATTCCTTTGCTAACATATTGCCTTGTGTTGTGTTGCCTCGATGAGCCTGCCCCTTGCCTCGGTATCTGATTGAACTTCAATGTCATAGTGACAATGACCTGTAAAAAGTAACAAAACCCGTGAGGTCCAAGACGGCTGTGTCAGTGTACTATTGGTTTGTCATGCATACTAGCGGTTACAACAGAATTTGACATGCGAAAGCCTAGGATGCCTTTTCATTTTTCGTACGACTCAATGAAATTCTCAGGGTTTCTGACGTTATGAATTTGTGCCTTCTTTCCTTAACAAACCTGATTCTCCCAGATCTGCCTTCCAAACATGGAGGTTCTAGGGAATCCATTCTTAACTAACTTACCGAAAAAGGCTGTGTTTTAAAAAGTGCTTTCTTACTTTCCTAAAGTATCTTTGAAGAGATAAAACCCTAAAATAACCTTATTATACCATTTTAGCAGAATAAGGATAAAGAGGATCTAAGGGGATTTTACGTAATTATGATGAACTCGAGATCAAAACTATTGTTTCACCAAATTTTTGAGAACAAATTTTTTCATTCTTTTTTTCATGAAAGGATCTTAAAAAAGTGAGTGGATCTTGATTAGATCTTTGTGTTTCAAAGCCTGAATTCCTTGAAAAACCTTGATCTATAGATATAGTGATGTGCTTCAAGTTCCTTAGCATTCTAAAGCTCAAAATCTTTAGATACTTAAGGTGATGGAGTTGTTTTAAGTAAAAAATGGAAAGACTAAGTAAAAGAACTTGAAAAACCCTAGGAAAAAAATTCTGAAGATTTTGAAAAACAACAAAGCATAGGCAGACCTAAGTCATTTAATCAGTCCCTGTTTCTAGCGCCAAACTGTGTCGGTATAAAATCTGACCAGAGATCTTATACCCAGCAGCCATTAGATAAAACTATAAGTAGAAAGATTTGGGTGTTGTTTTGATATAAAATCATCCATCGAAGTGTTATCAAGAACTACTCGATGACCAAAGGACATAACGAGATAGATTATGATTCTAATAACAAAGGATAAAGAGTAAAGGTCTAATACTTCATTGAACATTAAATATTTATGCTATTAATTCTACATGGATTATGAGCTTCAAGACCAGGGGAGATGAAACATTATTTACTAACCTAGTCTCTCTCAAAGAGTCTCTAGTCTTACAAAAAAATCCAACCTCTACAACTGAGCTCGTACTTGCCTTTTATAGTGCGAGATACAATGGTGGAAGACAACTAATAAGACAAAATACACAATCGTGGGTGTCAGAGGTTGTCGAGTAAGTCGGTGCTTCTTCGATGTTGCATCGAGGTTAAAGCTGATTTTCACTCTTCGATATCCTTGACAGTTTCTTCGATTGCTTCCTGATCTTCGTTTCTTTATTATTAATTCGATGAGACCAACCTATCCGAGGAGGGCTTTAAGTGATGGAGTTTTCTGCCTCAAGTTGTTTCTTCTCCTATTGTATTCTTCCTCTAGAATGTCGACACGTGGCTCGATGAATTTACCCTCTACAGAAGGGGTATCAAGCTAGAAGGTAACAAACACGACTTGCCTCAGCTATTCTTTGGGTATGCATACTAGATAGACTAAATGCCATTATGAAAGACAAGCATGAGAATGATGAGATTCTGTCGGAGAAGTCTAGGTCTGATAATCCATATATTCCTGCCAATTTTACCTTTCACAAGTATTCCTCGTCTAAGAAACGAGAGGAGAAGTCCAAAGTAGGTGCCTCTATCAAAGGTAAGAAGCAAGTTTCTGAAAATCAGTCTTCTAAAACCTCTACTGAATAGCAAAAGAACGAAGATGAGCCGGAAGAGGATGAGCCGAAGAGGAACACTCTAGAGCGAGAAATGGTAGATCTCGTCGAAAGAGATAGCTCTGAGCAAGAAAGGGTATATCTCGCAGAAGGAGAACGTTCTGAGCTGAATGATGATTTTTATAGTCCTGATTCATTTATGGAGAAGGTCACTGTCGATGGCAAAACAAGCATTGGAGGAAAGTGTTAGAGCATTTCTCAGTCAAACCTACTCGTTTTGGTATGTCAAGCTAGTTGTCATTTTTAGATGTCAAAACACAATTCTTGATTTAGCCTACTAGAGTTTAGATTTCGGAATTGGGATATAGACAAAGTAGTTGAGACCTTGAAGACGAAGAAAGATATTACCGCTGAAAAGGAGGGGATACCAAGGTACACCACCAACTTTTGAATTCGTGAACCTAGTTGATCAGATTACTTGAACATCTTCTCTGGAACATCTCCTTACCCTTATTGTTCGTCAGATTAGTGAACAACGAAGAATTTGCTCTGTTAATGATTCCCAATGGAGTTTCTCCTCACAAATACTTACCATTCCTTTCTTGTGAAGGTGTTTCTCATACTTAAAAGATGTAAGTTCCTTATGCGAAGTTTGTCATCAGTGCCAATATCAGCTTCTATAAATTATGTTTGGCGTGTACAGTTTGTGGAACATAAAATGCTAATTGGAATACAAATTGGCTTTGAACCAAGTGTTTTTTGTTTTTTGGAATTCCAGGTCTTTGCAACTCAAGGATTGGTTGATCGCTATAATGAGATGTCATTGTGTGTCCTAGCAATACCTATATTCTTCCTGATGATATCTCGCGCGAGTTTCCACATTTCCACCTTTTTTAGGGAACTTCATCATTATCATCAACAGATGCAGGAAATGCAAGATCAGTTGCAAGCAGAACAATTTTACTCAATATAAATTGTATTTACTCAATTTCTTGTACCACAACTTCAGTTTACTCATTCAGAGAAGGTTACTCCTGTCTAATGAAGAATTCAGTATCTCCAACAGCTTCAGATTTCAATTACATCTGGAGAAAGCATATCCCCCAAAAGGAATACTTCTTTGCTTGGCTTGTCATCCACAATTTCATTCCTACTGTGGATAACTTAAACAAGAGAGGGTGTGAAATCACAGTTGTGAACTGTTGCTTCTGCAATATCCAGGAGGAAAGTGAATCATGTACTACTGCATTGTGGTTTCACTAAAAAAAGGTTTGGGACTACTTCATCGTGGAATAGGACTGCCATGGAATCATAAATGCTCCATCTCAGAGCAATTCAAGCAATCGCCATCCCATCAGGGCAGAAATCTCATTAGAACAGTCTGGAAAACTCTACCATTTGTCATAATTTGGACTATATGGTATGAGAGAAACAAGAGAGTGATGGAAAAAAGAGAGGAAGAGATGAGGAGATCATCATCAATGAGGTCAAAAGAATAATCTTCAAATGGGGATCTTTGTTTGAATGGTTAAGGGAGCTCTTCTAGAGATTTGAATTTTCTAATTGTGTAATGGGCTTAAGTCTTGGGCTTGAGTTGTAACAAACTTTTTCATTTCTAATAAAATTTTAGCCCTGCTTTATTAAATAAAAAAATATAAAAAAATAAAATATCAGCAGCAGTTCATGATCCTAGTTGTTTAAAATCCGCTTAGTTTACCCCTCTTTTGGATAGACACTTTTTCAAATTAAAAGGGATAGAGTGAAAAATCACTCTTAACTTAAACTTGTAACAGAAACAAAACCATTGCAAAAATAAGGGCTTTTCCCTTCAAGTTCAAGTGACATCTATAACCACTTACATGGTGTATTCGTGGAATTAATGGACATTTGGATTGCAGTACAGAATGAAGAAGTATCCCCCATAGATTCTGTCACTCTGCATTCTGCTATATATTTCTCATAATTAATCTTCCGAAAAATATCTTTCCCTAGTATTAATGTACTTATTGCAAACAACCTTTCGGTAATCCATACTCTTTCGTTGAATAGCCAACTTTTTGTCTCCAAGGATCGTGGTGTAACTTGTAGTGCAATACCTTGTTATATCAAAAGAAATTCAACAAAATCAGGCATTGTAGTGCAAATCAGTCGATTTCTCACAACAAGGAATCTCAAGTTACAAGGGAAATGGTTGGGCAGCTAGAGTAAGTACCTGAATAAACGTGGAGAATACATCATCTTCAGTTAACCTTAAGAACTCTATAGCCCAATCTTTCACGTGACCAAAGGTAGTTTTCTGTCTCTCAGCCTCAAGCAGAACTGAATCGCGATATAAGAACCTTTGCCAGATCCTTTTAACATTTTCCAACATAAACTCTAACTCTGTCTCATTGAACCCCTAAAAAGATGAGAAACAAAAAGAGATAAGTTGTTAGTGATTGGTATGCATTTTCAACTCTGCATGATCATACTTACTTTTAACTGAAGTAATAGACAGTTACCCGAAGAATCTTTATCAGGTTCGGAATCTCATCTTCACTAATTCGTACGGTGAAACTTTGATAATTCAGCACATTTTCATATGGCAAGAAGATACCATCCTGAAACAAATATAGGCATCCATTTAGAGAATCATTCATATTAACCATTCAAGTACCTAAAGTAGAGAGGGAGAGAGAGAGAGAGCGAGAGAGAAACCTGAATGACAACAGGAATGCACCCATGTAAAACACTATCTTCCATCCGACCACTCCAACCATCTCCAGGTAACACACCGCAGAAGACCGAGCTGGATAAGTACTGGTAATAATGATCAGAACGTACTGGAGTCACAATCACATCGTCTGCATGTTGTCTTCCAAATTTTCCTAACTTGTCTGGGGTTGACCCAAACTCTTCTGCCAGTTTTTGCCTGATACCCATGCTATACCTGAAGACAGTAATCGCCAGCCATTATATTAAATTGCAGTTATCGCCAGCCATTATATTAAATTGTCTTAAATGGGTATGGAAGAATGTTTTCATATTTACATACGTAGTTTCAGGCCTGCCTTTTTCATAAGCAGGACCTAGATTTCCATTGAAATAGAAAAGTATTTTACGATCCTTAAGAGACCTGCACATATAACGTTCAATCAGTACTCGATTGCTGGAAATAAACATAAACTTTAATGCAATTTCCCAGGCTCTGGTTTCAAAAATGTCAGTACAAGAACTGCTACAAACCTGAAACACTAGAAAGTAATCCTTTTCTAGGTGATATAACATTCAGAAAAACTGGGAGCAAACAGAAACAAGATCCATTTTGATATTTCAAGAACTAAATACTGATAATGAATAATTTGAAGACATACAAGGAAATCGGAATTGGATAACTTGAGAACTGGTAGTTGAATAACCAATCCAAAACTTAACATAGACACCCCTACCTGGTCCAAAATTTTAATCTCAAGGAATCTGGATCAGGCCGTTTCCATGCAGGAAGCACTAGATCTTTCTCCGGGTCATAGCATGGATGATTGCCTCTACTAGAAGAAGGGATTGCATCCCAGTCGTCTAGCCAATATGCAGTTGTCGAGTGGTTATGCTTAGAGTTTGTGTTTCCCCAATGAGTTAGCATCATACTGTTCCATATCTCCTTAGGGGCATAACAGGCGCCTTCGTCCCATGAAAAAGACTGCCATCGGACATTAGAAAAAACAGCATTAGAGTATTATGGAAAAGCTTCACACTGATGATTAATCAAGAAGAAACTCAAAAAATTAACTATCAGA
>JAJJMA010122731.1:0-13526 GCA_023529015.1 Papaver nudicaule
GATATTTCCTTTATATAGAGGAAATTTACATGATAATTACACAAGTGCCATTATCTTAGCTACCAAGTAAAGAAGGTCTTCGGTGCGCCTCGTCTTCAAGTGACTTCGGCTCTCGTATGTCGGTTTATCTCTTCGGAAGACTTCTTCTTCGGGCTTGGTATATTCTTCGAGGGGAGCTTGGGTCCCGAGCTGGGCAGCTACTTCGGAGGGATTGGTGGATCGAGGCGACATCTTCGGATGGTGGTCCATGGTTCGTGGTGCTAGTCTTCGACTCTCTTCGCGTTCATAAGGTGGTGTGTTGCTCTTCTTCTAGGATGATGACACGTGGCTCATCCGAATTGCCCCCACAAATTTAGCTACTGGAGCAAAGGTGTCATGAAATCAATACCTTCCCGTTGTGTGTATCCCTTTGCAACAAGACGAGCCTTGTAACGTTCAATGGTGCCATCAACACGAAATTTTATCTTGAATATCCACTTACAACCAACAACGGATGTTCCATATGGGAGAGAAGTGATACTCCATGTGCCATTAGACTCAAAGGCTGCAATTTCCTTTGCCATGACATCACACCAGTGACGAAATTTCGTAGCTTCTGTAAAATTGCGCGGTACATAAGTGTTGATAACAGTATATAGAAATGCACGATGTTGTGGTGTGAATTTATCGAAAGAAAGATAATTAGTAAGTGGATATCGTGAAGTAGAAGTGGACTGTTTAACTGAGCATACAAAATCCTTTAAATGAGAGGGACGACGTCGTTCTCGAGTTTATTTTCTGAGCATTGATTCATTCGTAGCAGCCACAACATCAAGTGTGAAAAGGAGGGGATACCGAGATACACCACCAACTTTTAGTTTTCGTGAACCTAGTTGATTACAGTTGTTTGAACGATCTCACAAATCAATATTAAAACAACAGCTTGAGTATAGTTCAAAGAACCGAACCCTAACAAGAACGTGGTTCTTGTAGATTTCAATAGAGATGGATTCACTCAAAGGTTATGAATCAACAAACTTGCAAATACTTCAATTATATAGATCAGAGACAATATAATGCGGAAGGGAAAAGTAATGCAAGATACCAGAATTTTGTTAACGAGGAAACTGCAAACCTAGCAGAAAAACCCCGGGACCTCGTCCAGATGTGAACACCCTCAGTATTAACCGAATAAAGACGCTAGCCTACTCTCAGACTTCAGACTGGAATGTATCGAGACTGAATTCGCCCTACAAGCAACTCAGCTACCAATGTGCTCCGACGTCTCTTGGCTCCCGCAGAAACCTACATACTTGATTCCCCTAGCTGACGTCCTTTACAGGCCTAAGAGTTACTCCACTTCCCTTCGTGAAGACTAGCGCTACCCTGCCTCTAACAGGACGCCTAAAAGTATCCAAGTAATTAAACGAGAATACGATTGTGATTTCCTTTAGACTTAAAGTCAAGGTTAATGGAAATCTGATATGTTGAATAGGGCTTATTGATCTAACCTAAACAACTTTACCTCTTAACGTTTGACGAACTTAGTATTAAACCTAGTTCGTGAATATATGTTAAGGAACTTCTAGGGTTTACGATTCAAGATCTACCTTACGAAGTTTCTATCAAATCTTGGTCTTGATATGATTGAAAATATTCAATCGACCCAAGATACAGGATCAGGAATTTTTTCCGACCTGTGCTTCACGATCCTCAAGTGAAGTCTTTCAATAGTCGTAGTCCAAAAGGACTTCGAGATGACGACCAACCTTTATGCAAGGATACCCATATGTGTAGAGGATTGAGATTGTATCTTGCAGAAGGTCATCTATTTATATTGATCACCAAGGGAGGCTTTGCTTAAAGTGTAAGCAACCTTGAGTAGGACTCAAGCAAGTTCCGGAACTAAGAAGGTCCATAGCTTGAATACCCGTTCTCAATCTTCTATCAACTTTGGACTAGGCCAATAGTTAAAGAAGACTCAACCTTGATTGAAGGTTTGCGACTTCTGGTCCAAATCATGTTTGAACATCGCTTGCGACTTCTGGTCCAAATACTTGTTTGAACATCGCTTTGATTAAGTAGTTGAATTCCATGGGCCAAGTAATGACGAGTCCGAGAACTAATCATGCCTAGACCGAAAACTTCAAGATATGAAAGTTGGAAGTTTTCTCATGGCTTATATGTACGCGTTCATAGAGCGGTCAAATGGAGTTCAGGAGAATCCGTGAACTCGTATGTATGCGTTCATACAGACTTTGCTCGTTCTCTGGAATGCCATAAACAACACATGTACGCGTTCACCGTTGAGGTCATTTCAAGAGACAATTCAACATACTCTACCTATACATAATATCACGGATGTGACAAATGCAAAGGCGAAGAATCCTAGAATACCTTCGGATCATATAAACAACATCATAGACTATTGGTATGATAGAAATGGTAAATACGATATGGAAAGGAAAAACCTTTCTAACCTTTAGCGAGGATGTTATGATTTATCAAGTAGTAATCTCTGGTCTTCGTCTTCAGCAGTCTTCGTCTCGATTACCTAAAATTATCCTAGTCCGAGGTTGTAGAGTAAACTTATCAAGGATTGTGTTTTTGTCTCATAAACTTGACAACTGACTTGAGATAGCAATATCAGTGGGTTCAACCGAGCAATGCTCTAACAAAGTGGCTCAGAATTTGTTGAATTGTTATTAGAAATAGGTGATCGAATGATAGGGTCAGATAGATTATGTGAAACTTGAGATAGGTTTTATTTAGTCTCACGATTGTGTAGACTTGGACTGTTTTCATTCAGTATATATAGTCATACAAATACAATATTATTGAAGTAATCCTAACTATACTGACTAAGGACTCGACACTTGACTGCAGGTTGTTGCTTGACTGTACAACTCACAATTGATGTCTTCAGTGCTTCTAGTTGATGTTCTTTGACTGCCTACGTGACTGCTCATGATTGTAGACGAGTAGGAACTGACTTTACATGACTGCAGAGTGCAGATTAGTATATACAGAAATTGCTGGACTGTATATGACTGCAAGTTAGTATATACAAAAATTGTTGTCATATTTCTAATACCCCCCGTCAAGTTGGAGCGGGAGTAGATTGACAATGATACCTGACGCCCAACTTTCTTACAAGATACTTAAATTGATCCACCCCAAGTGGTTTTGTAAACAAGTCAGCAAGGTTAGAACCAGAAGGATTATGAATGGGTTTAATGAGGCCGGATAATACCTTTTGACGAACGAAATTACAGTCTATTTCGATATGTTTTGTTCGTTCGTGAAAAACAGGATTTTCAGAAATATGGACTGCAGCTTGGTTATCACAGTAGACTGAAATAGGCTTCGCAATAGGAATGCGAAGGGTTGTGAAGAGGTAATACAACCATTGCATTTCAGAAGTTAGCCTAGCGAGAGCTCTATACTCAGCTTCGGTAGAAGATAGAGTAACTGTAGGTTGTTTCTTTGATTTCCTTGAAAGGGGACTGTTACCAAGCATGGTGAAATATCCAGTTGTGGATTAGTAGGGCAGCCTGCCCAGTCAGAATCGGTGTATCCCGAAAGAGATAGAGAACTAGAAGATGAAAGGAAAATTCCATGACTAATGGTTCCTTTTAGGTAACATAGAACTCTATGAGCTGCAGCTAAGTGTGGAAAGCGAGGTTGCTGCATGAATTGGCTTAAATAATTCACTGAATAGGCTATATCAGGCCTAGTAACTGTGAGGTATATTAGTCGACCAATAAGTCGACGATAGGCACTGGGATCAGGTAGAATATCCCCAGAAGTAGGTGCAAGTTTAAGGTGTTGTTCCATTGGAGAGGGAGAGGCCTTAGCACCAGAGATACATGAATAAGTAAGAATGTCAAGAATATATTTACGCTGACCAAGGAAATTTCCTTTGGGAGAGCGAGATACTTCAATACCAAGAAAGTATTGTAAGCGACCAAGATTTCTAAGTGAAAAACGTGATTCCAGTTTCCGTTGAAGTGAGTGAATATCAGAATCATCATTGCCGGTAATGATGATATCATCAACGTAAACTAGTACATAAATGGAAGTCTGTCCAGAATGAAAAATAAAAAGCGAATAATCAACATGAGATTGAACAAAACCTTCATCAATGAGAGCAGCGGAAAACTTGGCGAACCATTGACGTGAAGCTTGCTTGAGACCGTATAAAGACTTATTGAGTTTACAAACACGAGACTCACCTTGTTGTTTGAATCCAAGAGGGATTTCATGTAAATATCTTCAGCTAAATCTCCTTGTAAAAAGGCGTTATTAACATCTAATTGGTGAAGCGACCAATTTTTCACTGCAGCAAGTGATAACAAGACGCGAACAGTTACTAACTTGGATATAGGAGCAAAAGTATCATGGTAATCCACTCCTTCCAATTGTGTGTAACCCTTTGCAACGAGACGTGCCTTGTAGCGTTTTATGGTGCCATCAACACATAATTTAATTTTGAATACCCACTTGCAACCGATGGCCATTTTTCCAGGTGGTAGATTGGTGACAGTCCAAGTACCATTGGACTCAAGAGCTGCAATTTCCTTAGCCATGGCCTCACGCCAATGAGGAAATTTCATAGCCTCGGTAAAATTACGAGGGACATCAGTGGTGATTACCGTAGAAAGAAAAGCTCGATGTTGCGGAGTAAATTTATCAAGAGAAAGATAATTGATTAAAGGATATGTAGAATTAGAAGTACGTTGTGGTACTGGGCATATGAAATCCTTTAAATGAGTAGGAAGGTGGCGTTCGCGAGTTGACCTACGTACATGTAAGTTATTCACGTCAGATGGAACATGAGTGTCTACTTGAGTGTTATCAGTAGTATATGAGGGAGGAATATTATTAATCTCCCGTGGTGAATTTTGCATAGTGATCTCTACTGGAATATCATCAGAAACATGTGGAGTGAGTGATTTAGTAGAGTTCTCAGAATTATTATTAAGTTCTGCCGTTGAATATTGGGCAGAATATGATGAGCTCAATTTATTGGAGCTGTCAGGAATCGATGACAACGGTAATTGTTGCGAGGAACTATGAAAGCTTTCATAGTATATGTCTTCCTGTGGAGAAGATTGGAGACATTCATTGGTTGGAATTTGAGCATCTTTAAAAGGGAAGAGATGTTCATTAAAGACAACGTCTCGGGAAACAAGTGTGGTTTTGGTTTCAAGATTTAGGATGAGATAACCTTTGTGGTTATATGGATAACTAAGAAATACACCAGGGATTGCTCTTGAATCAAATTTTTTGAAAAAATTTGGGTGTTGCGAGCATAGCATAAGCAACCAAATACGCGAAGGTTTTGATAATGTGGTTGCTCACCTAAAAGAACTTCACCAGGAGTTTTGTTTGACAATAGAGTGGGCATCTTATTTATAAGGTAAGTGGCAGTTAAAACACACTCGCCCCAATAAGTAATAGGCAAGTTAGCTTGAAAACGAAGTGCCCTAGCAACATTGAGTAGATGACGATATTTTTGCTCAACAATCCCATTTTTTTGAGGAGTAGAAACACAACTGCGTTGGTGGTGTATTCCATTTTCAGCAAACCAAGTTTGGATGTCACGAGAAAGGAATTCAGAACCATTGTCCGATTGAATGTGTTATAATGCTGGAAGATATGGGACTGCATTTCCCGTAGAGATATGAGTAATTTTATTAGAATACTTAGTAGTAACAAAAGCAGCAAAATACTTAATGAATTTGAAGGTCTCGGCTTTTGTATGCATGAGGTAAACCCATGTGCAACGGGAAAAATCATCCACGATGGTTAAGAAATATTTGGCACCAGTAAGAGAAGGAGTCATAAAGGGACCCCAAATGTCACAATGTATAAGCTCAAAACAACGCTTAGAAGAAATGCGATTCTTATTAAATGATAATCTGCTTTGTTTTTCCAACGGGCAAAAATTACGAGGACTGGAAAAACTGGAATGAATGTAATCAAAAGACTGACATAAAAACTTAAAACGATCTAGGCTTGGATGACCTAGACGACAATGCCAAACATCTAGTGGCGTCTTATTGCAGAGAGCTTGATGCGGTGTTGCTGGAGTTGTAGAAATTTGGAGCTGATAGAGACCCGAGAAGAGTCTACCCTGACCAATCACTCGAATCGTGAGTCGGTCCTGAAAAAAACAGGAATTGTGGATGAAATATGTGACACAATTCAGAGAGTGAGTCAATTGACTGACTGATATTAAATTGAATTTAAAGTTGGGAATGTGATGGACATTCGAGAGTTTAAAAGTTGGTGAGAAAACAACTTCACCAATGTGTTTGACATTAGCCAAAGAGCCATCAGGAAGTTGCATTTGGATCAATGAATCAACAGGAGAATATTTTGTAAAATAAGATAATGAATTGCAAATGTGGTGTGTAGCACCACTGTCAATGAACCAAGGAAAAACAAAAAAAGTGTTGAGTTTTTACCTGCTAGATTGACTTTGGGTTCCATAGGAGTATCCTCACTGAGAAGATTAACGAGTCGCGCATACTGGTCAGCGGAGAGAGAAGGTATAGCTGGTGTAATAGGACTCGATGGAGGCATTGGAATTGTTGCAGCAGCAGTAGGTGCATTATTAGATGAAGGGGGAAACCCATGTCAGCGATAACACTTTTCACGAACATGACCATGGCGGTTGCAATAATCGCAGTTAGGACGTTGGCGCTTATTTTGGTTGTTTGGAGGGCGAGGAACATGAGCAGCATTGCGATTGATGTTGAGGGCAGTGAATTCAATGGATGGTGTAGCAGTAGCATTTATACTTTGCTGCTCTTCCTCTTATTGAACAAGATTGAATATTTTCAATGCTGTAGGGAATGGTTCCATCAATAAAATCTGACTCTTTAGCGGAAAAACGATTGTGAAGGTGTTGAAGAAATTCCATAGCACGATCACGTTCAAGACGATCAAGCATGAGTTTTCCAGCTCCACAAATGCAGACTTTGTCAGTAGCAACAAGGGAATCAAACTGATCCCATAGAGCCTTGATCTTTGTATAGTAAACTGACACAAGCATAGATTCTTGCTGGATTGCAGCAATGGCAAATTTCAAACGGAACCATATAGGAGCATTAGTATGACAAAAACGTACCTTTAAGTCCTTCCAGATTGCATGAGATGATTCAGCATATAAACAGCTTGCTCGAATATCTGGTTGAACATAATTAAGTAACCAACTTCCTACAAGGTCGCCGCATATCTTCCAACAGTTGTAAGTGAGGTCATCAGTTGGAGGAGGTAACGAGCCATCAACAAATCCCAATTTCCCTTTTGCATTAAGGGCTTTGGTGATTCCCCTAACCCAAGAACCGTAGTTGTCGGCTTGGAGAAGTGGGGAGAATAAGGCAGTAGCTGGATTGTCAGATGGGTGAATGACATATGGATCCAAAGCTGAGGAGGAAGATTGAATGTTTTTAGGTGGCTTATTTGATTTCTCAGTTGATTCCTGCTGAGGTGATTTCCCAGTTGAGGATTGGTTCTGGGATTTGGGGGTTTCTGGAGTAGTGATAAATCAGTGAGGAAAAGAAAGTTTGAGAATATAAACATAGGTTCCTAGGATCTAAAGGATGATACCATGTGAAACTTGAGATAGGTTTTATTTAGTCTCACGATTGTGTAGACTTGGATTGTTTTCGTTCAGTATGTATAGTCATACATATACAATATTATCGGAGTTAAACCTAATCTAACTAAACAGAATCAAGCTACATGATAGCTATTTGTTACAACTGAGTTGAATTCAATTGAAGTAATCCTAACTATACTGACTAAGGACTCGGCACTTGACTGCAGGTTGTTGCTTGACTGTACAGCTCACAATTGATGTCTTCAGTGCTTAGTTGATGTTCTTTGACTACCTACGTGACTGCTCATGACTGTAGACGAGTAGGAACTGACTTTACATGACTGCAAGTTAGTATATACAAAAATTGCTGGACTATATATGACTGCAGGTTAGTATATACAAACATTGTTGTCATATTTCTAATAGATTATTTGAGTCGACAAGTAAAATGTGGAGAAACAGTAAAGGGAGGTGAACTGGAGATGGTTGGAACGTCAACCACGGACCTATGCAGATGAAGAGGAGTAGATTTAATGTGAAGATCATTATAAAACACTTCTTCATGGATGTTGGTATGAAAGAAGTCAGGAGTGGAAACTTGAGCATCCTTGAATGGAAAAATATGCTCATGAAAAACAACGTCACGAGATACATATGTTGTTTTTGTATTAATGTCTAAGATGATGTAACCTTTATGATTATATGGATAATCCAGAAACACTCCAGGTTGTGCACGAGGATCAAATTTGGATGATATTTTTGTGTTGTGAGCATAACAGAGGCAACCAAATACGCGAAGATTGTGATAGTTAGGTGTCTCATTTAGTAAGATTTCATAAGTGGTTTTATTTGAAAGAACTGGAGTAGGCTTCTTATTGATCAAATAAGCTGCAGTGAGAACACATTCACCCCAATAAGCAATAGGTAAATTTTCTTGAAAACGAAGAGCTCTAGCCACGTTGAGCAAGTGACGATGTTTTCTCTCAACAATTCCATTATGTTGAGGAGTAGAGACACAACTGCGCTGATGATGAATCCCTTTCTCATTGAATCAATTTTGAATATCACGAGAAAGAAACTCAGCACCATTGTCAGATTGAACACGCTGTACTATTGGTAAAAAAGGAACTGTACAACCAGTAGAAACATTGGTGATTTGTTAGCAGTATTGAGTCATAACAAAATTATTGAAGAACTTAATGAATTTGAAAGTTTCCTCTTTGTTGTGCATAAGATATATCCATGTGCATCGAGAAAAATCATCCACAATTGTAAGAAAATACTTGGCACCGGTAAGGGAAGGTGTTGAAAAGGGACCCCAAATATCAGAGTGGATGATTTCAAACCAACGTTTCGAAGAAATTGAATTTCTATTAAAAGATAGTTTACTCTGTTTCGCCAATGGGCAAACATCACACTCACTAGAAAAACTTGAACTAATTTAATCAAAAGAACTACAAAGAAATCTAAAACGATCTAAGCTAAGGTGGCCAAGGCGGCAATGCCAGAGATCCAATGGCGTCTTATTCAGGAGAGCTTTTCGTGATGTTGCTGGCTTCACAGGGACTTGCAGGTGATATAAGCCAGAGAGTAGTTTACCCTGACCAATCACTTGATTCGTGAGAAGGTTCTGAAAATAAAATGAATTGTGAGTGATGAGTGCAACACAATTCATAGTGCGAGTTATTTGACTCACAGACAAGAGATTGAACTTGAAATTTGGAATGTGATGAACATTAGATAGTCTGAGAGTTGGTGAGAAAACAACTTCACCAATATGTTTAACAGTGGAGAAAGTACCAGGTAATTGCATTTGAATAAGAGTGTTAACGGGAGAATAAGAAGTGAACTAAGATAATGAGGTATGTAGTTGGTAAAATCCCCATAGGTGAGATTTTACCAATACACCCATACTTAAATACACAAAACATGTTATAATACGTATAACACAAGTAAAACCGTTGTTAGCATATATATAACCACACTTAGATAGATGCATGAGACAAATTAAAGTAATGACGCCATGAATATAGCATGATTGATAAGTAAACAATAACTCTCAAGCATATCATGTTATTAATTGAATCTTTACATTTGTTCTCACCTTGCTAAGGATAATCACTCTACAAAGTATCAAGATCTTTCCTAGTAATTGAGCCAAGGAGAGTAAGAAGGATTATTTATCTCTCGATAGATCAACCCTAGAGTTCACTTGTCCAACCCACTAGTGGAAAATGGCCCTGTTAAGCATGTCAGGATCAGACTTAATAACTCAGAATAAGTCTGTTTCTGTCATGTGTATCCTGGAAGACTTATTTAGCAATAAGTCTGATCCTATCATCCGTTTATTGTTTCAAAAGAAAGACTGCCTTGATCAGTTGTTTGATAAGACAGATAGAAGCAGACTTTTATTTGATTATTATTTTATCAAAAAAATAATTCAACCGAATCTTAAAATAAAACGAAAATGAAAACTAAAATGGATTTGATTCAATTGAGAACAAAATTATAACTGAAGTGAAACCAAGTAAACAATTATATTGAAAACCAAAGTATATCTGCCAATTACAAGAGGAACTCTATTCTAACAAGAAAATTAGTTAAAAAATACCACAAGGGTATAGGTTCCATGGCCATAAAAAGATCATAATGAGACTATCTTCCAAAGAAGTCATTACATGAAGGCGGTGGGGAGTAAGACAGATAAACCTTGGCGCAAAGAATGATTAAAAGTTTTCTTTTTATAGCCTAACGATGACAGCCTCCACCTCAGAAGAGCGAATACAAATGGTATTTTGGAGCGACCTTTGCGATGTCAACATTGTTAGGAGTCATCTGAGACATCACAGAAACAAAAAAAATAGCACAAAACAGCTCAGAAATAGGGGACATAGTGTCTTGAGGAAAAATGCATTTTGATATGCATCACTTGCTTCAAGATCGAATAGCAACTGTTTCTGCTTCTGCAAGTGTCATATCCTGCAACAAATCAATAATGGTAAGACCATCTCTAAGTAACTAGAAGTGAACAGCCCAAATTTTAATTGAGGATTTACAAGCTCAATGCTCTTTTTCTTTCTTTTATTGGCTCTTAAATCATATAATCGTACTTCTGTGACGATTAAACTGATAGAGATGCATGCATACTAATCTTGAACAAGAGACCAGCAGCGATAACTAAATAATAACAAGAGATTGTGAACCCCATAAAAATATCTACATTTGTTAGTAGCATAGAGATGCATGCATACTAATGTTGACCTCCTGATTCATTAGTTTAGCGCAACATCAACATCATTGAAAATAATACACATAACCACTAAAGAAGGACATGTCCCTTGTGCAAATCAGAAAAGGCTTTTGATGGTTCAATTTGATTACGCACAATCATCTCTATAGCCCAAGTGTCTAACTAGCATATTCATATATAGAATGACCACAAGTAATCAGTTGAAACATTATATATTATACCTAAGCAAGTGTATGTCATTTAATGTCACACTGATATTCAACTTAAATATATAAACACTATCATCTTTAACTTACCCAATAGAAGATGCATAAACATGTCATTCTTTGACATAGTAATTGTAATCATTGACATGTGCCTTTTAGTTTCCAGACTATAACGTGAACGAAAGGAAGACCTTCCTCTAGGGGCTCATATGTATCAGTTATGTCGGTAGATCCAATTGATGTTATCTAGTGAAGACCAACAATCCTCCACTGCATTACAAATAGCAATTACTTTTTGTATAAGGAACACAAACGAATCGAAGAAAACATTTACTCAACATTTCAGTTAACTCCAACACTTGTAGCCTTGGACGATAAAGTTTGAAGCTTACATGAACAACATTAAACTCTAAATCTTTTTTTCATTCCCACATTACAACAAACCAGAACCCCATTTTCAGTCAACACATTTCCATAGATTTGAAATCGAATAGTGGAGTTGGAGAATTTACCCATGAATCTTAATCTTGATGCTGTTAGGGCATTGTCCGGTCAAACCCACTAGCGTTGGTATGTCAAGCTAGTTGTCAGTTTTAGGTGTCAAAACTCAATTCTTGATTTAGCCTATTAGAGTTTAGATTTCGGAAATGGGGTATAGACAAAGTAGTAGAGACCTTGAAGACGAAGACTGTGAAGACAAAGAAGACATCAATTATTCTTCATCGACAAAAGGTTAGTAGGAGTTATGACTTTATGGATATTCTTCTATTCTACTTTCTCTATTCTTTCGAAATATAGTCGACTACTTTAGTAGTGATAATAACGATTAAGTTCGTATTCTTGCGTAACATGGCCTTGTGTCATGACCAGTGTTTGATCCCACGAATACTGTGAGTACAAGAATGTATGAGATAAATTCGACGCCATATGTCCATTGCAATGGTTTGCTTGCAAATTGTTAGTTGGATATGGATGAATCTAAAGGAGTACTCTTGAGCAAAGAGTCCATGGATCACAGCTGAGGACGTTCTCACGTCTAAGTTCTGGCTCAGCCCAGTACTTCCAGCGGAATCCAGATTTGACGAAATTTGACATACAGACGGTTCCCGAACCGGTTTGTGTACCAGACACTTGGGAATTCTCCTGAGTTCGAGATGTCTATTTTGTTCACGTACCAGTACGTGAACCTGACGTGGTCATCTCACTGGTTGTCGAATTTAGTGTATATTCTTTTAGAATTTCACTCTAAGTCAAATTCCAACTCCTTTATCTCTTAGATGGACTTGTGTAAAACATAAAGACCTTTTGTGTTCCATCTAACGATCCTCAATGAGTCAATAAGATAAGATTATCTCTGGTCTGTTGGATTTCTATCTTGAAGTGTTTTTGAGCCAACAAAACACTTGGCAGATAATTCTAAAAAGAATTCCAATTGAGATTAATCTCTATTACTTGGTTGGCAAGTTTAGGGTTTCCTTAACTTGTGGGACAAGTAATTGATTGCTTAATTCCAAAGCAACCTATCTTATTGAGTGCTATAAATAGAGGTGTCTACGGACAAATACCGCAAGCATCAAGCATACGTGAAGGTCCTTAGGGAAGGTAACATAAACTCTTTTCACTTCGGCGAATGCTTGTTGTGGTATAGTCATCCTCTATAGATTGCAGCTCCTCTGGGAACTCCCTACGACTATAAAGACTTCTCTTGAGAGTTGGGAAGCACAGGTAGGAGATTGAAACCATCTTTGGTTGAAATCGGATTAACCTGTAACCTTGGTAACCTGATCACGTTCTTGTCTATTCTAAAGTCCGTCTCTTCTGATATACGGCTATTCAAGAACTGATACGTTACTCAACAAGGTTGGAAAGCTAGCAACGCACGGCTGCACTCGGTGTTGTAAGACCTAGTTGGCTCCAGTTATATAAGTTCCTTAAGTGGTTCTTCGTGTATAACTGAGGTAGATTCGAATTGGGCATTGCTTACTTAGTTTGCGTGTCAGCCCCGATTCAAGAAGTAGATTTTCGTATGACCTGGATTTAACAATCCGAAGGAAGTCATCTTGTGTATGGTAAACTGATAGAGGACAGTTACACCATACGTCAACAGTTTGGTTGAAAAGCCAGTATTGCTGACACAAGCCTTTGGCATCGGTCAAAGCAACTCCTAGGCCTGTAACAGACGTCAGCTAGGGGAATCAAGTGCGTGACGATCTGTGGGGGATCCAGAGACGTAAGGAAGGCGACAGTAGCCAATTCGCTTTGAGGGCTTGAGTTGGTCTCTGCTACATCCCAGACCGAAGTCTTATAGTAGGCTAGTGTTTGTAGTCAGTTTGTACTGGGCGGTGTTCAAACTGGACGAGGTCCCGAGGTTTTTCTGCAAGGCAGTTTCCTCGTTAAAAAAACGTTTGGTGTCTTGTGTGCTTTTACTTTCCGCATTATAACTCTGATTTATAATTAAAGCACCAAGTAGTACGTTATT
>JAJJMA010122739.1:0-12494 GCA_023529015.1 Papaver nudicaule
ACATCCTGAAAAGCTATTCAACTAACTCGTTTGGCACTTACCCACAGTACTAACAGAGCAATACTATCAGGAAGTGTGTTTGTCTTCTTCTACAGATCTTTGGCGAATGGGTCCTAGAGGAAGAAGCGGCAAAGCCCCAGCGGGAAGGCCTCCACGATACCCTATCCTCCCTACACCAGTAATGTTTCCCAGTAGCCACAACACCAGAAGCAGGGGAGTGGAACCAGCTGATTTGCCAGATTCCCTTTTGGCAAGTTCATCTCGGCGGCCACCTGTTCAGCGAACACTTCGCCAAGATGAGGTTTTCATAGAAGACATTACTCACTTGGAGAATACAGGAGTAACACCTGAGCCTAACGCATTACTGCGGAGGGTTGGCAGCGAGATAAAAGCGAATACTCTCGGCGATCCCTTGGATGGTAGCAGAGCAACTCAGAGAGTCATCGGCAAGACGTCTAATGTCATGGGTGCAGTTCATAACACTAATGCAAGGGGTACGGTAGCAATCAATGCCATCCCAGGAGCTATTGGCGAAACACGCAATGATGTGGAGGAAGCACCAGCAGTCGTCGCTGAACCTATCATGGCAGCAGACATTCAGCAAGCCGCTAGTGGAAATAACATGACGGTAGTGCCAGGCACAACCATAGCTCGTCCCGTGGTGGTAGCAGATAACACAGGGTCCACTAATACTACAGAAACTTTGCTAAAGCAGATCCTTGAGGCGAATAATCGGCAAGCGGCTCAGATGCAGAGGCAGATACAGCTGCAGATGGAAACTGTACTTCAGAGCCACAGGGAATTGATGGCGGAAAATAGGAAAGTGGTACAGAGCAGGAGTCATACGTCCCATTCACATACAACTCGTCGTTCAGAAAAAAGCGAAACTAGTACAATGGAAGTCTCGGATTCATCAGCGAAATATAATGAGAGGGGCAGAAGGAAGGAAATGTTTAGAAGGGATAGTGAAGAGTATAGTGATTCAGGAAGGCGGAGTAAGATGGATAAGGACATGAAGAAAGTGGTTCGCCGGCTAAAAACCAGGGTGGCAGCATTAAGTGGATCCTCAAAAGAGTCGAAATATAAGGTGGCGCTCTCTGAGGCGAAGAAAACGCCTTTCCAAGACTGTATTACATATGGGTATGTGTCCACAAGGTTCTCCATGCCAAAATTCACATCCACCTTTGATGGAACTGGGGATCCCGCACAGCACCTGAGAAGCTACAAGCGAGACTCGACGGCATGGGTAGGATCGACCCCATAATGTGTATGGCATCCCCGCCACACTCAAAGATGAAGCTTTGGCTTGGTTTGACGGGTTGGAGGAAGGAAAAATTAAATCCTTTAGTAAACTGGAAAGCAAATTCTTGCGTACATATATTCAGAATAATAGAAGTCGGCCCGGCGTGGAAAGATTGTTTAACATCAAAAAAAGGCCTGCGGAGACATATCGAAGTTTAATTCAAAGATGGAAAAAGTTGTGTAGCGAAGTAGGAACAACGGTATCTGACAAGGATAAAATACGAGCATTTATTAGCTCCATGGAGACATCGGACCCAATGTATCAAAAATTATTCTGGGAGGCGCCAAAAGATATGAAAACTTTGAGAGCTATGCAAGATGAATGGGTAAATTATGAAGAAATCCAAGCAGAAGAGCTTCGCTTAAAGAAAGAGAGAGTGAAACAAATTCATTCGATCAATAATTATTCTTTGGAGGAGCAAGAAGAAATACGGAAAGAATGGCAGAAAGCAGAGCAGCAGAGGTTGGCGCAAATTCCCTCTTCGGCGATTGTAGTACCTGGAGTAGTAAAGCAGCAACAACAAATTACCGCCGAACAATATTGTAATTCACAAAAGCGAGACAACTATGATGGAAGAGATAGGCAAGATAATCGAGGAAACAACAGTGGCAGAGGTGGACGTGATAATCGGCGAAATGGGAATGGTGATAGGAGGAACAACGGAGATAACCGTAAATTTGGTAGAGGCAACCAGCTGCCTTTTCAAGACGCTACCTTACCAAAGTTACGTGTTTCTTATACTGATGCATGGGGACGAATCGAGAACTCAAACTGTAGAGACGACATCCGATATCCTTATAACAGAGGAAATCCCAGGGTTCCGCCAACTAACACCAACTCCTTTTGTCAGTTCCATCAGCTCCACGGCCACACAACTGAAAACTGTACTGGTGTGCAGCAGGAGGTCCACAGATTTATTCACTTAGGGAAATTCCAGGAATTCCTTGAATTGCCACCACTACCTCCTGTCATGGTTCAGCCAATTCAAGTTATTCCAGCTCAAGCCCCAAACGTGTATGAGGTAAAAGTAGAGCGCGATTTGTTGGAATTGGATTGTTTCTCCATTGTGCATTCAAAGATCACCAGGGATGAGTTCCATGACAATGTCATATCTAGAGTGCATAAGAGATATAGAATGGGAAATGAAATTTGTAGCGTCGCTGCTAAGCAAGAACCCCTGCAGGATTGGATGAAGGCTTGTGTAGGTTTTTCCGCTGATGAGATACCGCCAGAAGGAAGAAACCATAATAACCCTCTAGTCCTCACTATTCAAATGGGGAGATTCAGATTGCCTAAAGTGCTTATTGATCCGGGCAGTTCGGTGAATATTCTTTTCAACTCTGCATATGAGGCAATGAAAGCGAAAGATACCGAAATCCCTTCGCCGACAGTTTCCTCCTACAATATTTATGGGTTTAATGGGATTGCGTCTAAGCCCAAAGGAGAAATTGAATTCATGATCGTGATCTGTGATGAATACTTTTTGAACACTACCCTTTGTATTGTGGATGTTGATTCGCCGTATGCTGCAATCCTTGGAAGACCATGGCTGCACAGCCTAAAGGGAGTGCCTTCTACTTACCACCAGCGCTTAAGGTTTCCAACACCTAAAGGAGTCGCCGAGTATGTGGGAGATTTGGCGGTAGCGAAAGCTTGTAACACGGCGGATATACAAATGCGTGAAAATAGGAAAGCCAGAATTATTGAAAAGAAGAAACAAGGAAAAGAAGCCTTAAAGGAGCAAGAGATCCAAGACTTCATCGCCGACCCCTCCAAATATGCACATTCGGTAAACTCAGTGGAAGATTCGGTGAAGCCTGAAGGAAAGACCTTATAGCAATTAAAGGAACCTTCGCCGATGGGAGAACCTGAATTACATTTTACGGCGGTGAAACCTACTAAAGATATAAACATTGGTGAAGAAAACAATCCGAAAGTGGTAAATATTAGCACTTTATTAAACGAAGTCGAGTCAGCGGAACTACAAGCACTACTAAAAGAGTATGTTGACGTCTTTGCTTGGGGTATGAATGAAATGCCAGGTATTGACCCGGCGATAGCATGTCATAAGCTAGACATTGATCCAAAGATCAGGCCTTTCAAACAAGGATAAGGAAATTGGCTCCAGCTTATAAGGAGGCAGTGGAAGCAGAGATTGATAAGATGAGGGCGTCCGGGATTAAGACCAGTACAATATCCCCAGTGGATAGAAAATATGGTGGTGGTGCCGAAGAAGAACAAGGGAGTACGAATTTGCATCGACTTCAGCGACCTCAACAGGGCATTACCAAAGAATAGTTTTCCGCTGCCAAGTATTGATCAAACAGTAGACGCCACGTCAGGACATGAGCTGCTATCATTTATGGATGGTTACTCAGGGTATAACCAAATACCTTTAGCGGAGGAAGACCAAAAGCATACCGCCTTCTTCTCCACTGAAGGATTGTTTTGTTATACTCGGATGCCCTTTGGACTAAAGAACGCCGGCGCCACGTACCAAGAGATGGCCCAGAAAATGTTCGAAAAATGGATTGGTAAGACGATGGAGGTTTATGTGGACGACATGTTAGTGAAAAGCAAAAAGAAGCAAACTCATGTACCGGATCTCAGAGAAATATTTGATCACATGCGTACCACCAAATTGAAAATAAACCCGGCGAAATGCGTATTTGGTGTAACTTCGGGGAAGTTCTTGGGGTATGTAGTGACGAAGAATGGAGTAGAGACTGATCAAGCAAAAATCAAAGCAATTATAGATATGCCTTCGCCGGTGACAGTAAAAGATGTTATGCGACTCAATGGAGCTTTGGCGTCACTAAATAGATTCATCTCGAGATTCTCTGACAAATGCAAATTATTTTTCCAGACATTGAAAAAAGGAGAAAAGTTCAACTGGACTGAGGCACATGAAGCTGCCTTTCAAGGTATTAAAAAGTACCTCGCTACTCTTCCAGCGATTCAACCACCTGAGCATGGTGAAGAACTCAGAGTTTATCTCGCTGCAACACCATTCGCCATCAGTGCTGTGCTTGTAAGAACCAAGGGCGGAGAAACGTCTATTTACTATATTAGTAGAACATTGCAAGGAGCGGAAAAGAATTATACCAAAATTGAGCAACTAATCTTGGCGTTAGTTTTCGCATCTCAGCGGTTGCGTCCATACTTTCATGCTCACCCGATTGTTGTTCTAACTAAAACTCCTATAGAATCAATTCTGCACAACTCTCAAAGAGTAGGGCGAATCGCCAAATGGAACCAGCAAATTGAGCAATTTGGCGTCCAATATGAAATACGTACAACACAGCGGTCTCAAGTTATTGCAGATTTCCTCGCCGACTTTCCAATTGAAGAAGAAGAAGAAGAAATCCCCTTTTCGCTAGATGAACGAGAGAACGAGATGCCAGAACTACTAAAATGTAGTCCTACAGGAAGGGAGGTGTATGTTGATGGTTCATCAAATAAAGAAGGAAAAGGAATAGGAATCGTTTTTATCTCGCCGAAAGGTGCCAGAATACTCCACTCGCTAAGGTTGGAATTCCCAGAGACAAATAACGAGGCAGAATATGAAGCAGTTATACATGCCATGATTGCTTATTGAAATGGGTATTAGCGACGTCAGATTAACGAGTGACTCTCAACTGGTGATTAGGCAAATCTCTGGGCGCTATCAAGCATCAGACCCTTCTCTGCAGAAGTATCTCAAACTTGCTAGGGAGTATGCCTGGGAGATTCCTGGTATCAAGTTTCGTCACATCTGCAGAAAGGATAATAGGCACGCTGATGCCTTGGCTTTTATTTCATCTATGACGACAAATCCTGATGTTACTTCAATAGCTATTGAAAGAGTGAAGCAATCTTCGGTGGAAGAACGAGAGCAAAGGGAGGTATTGGCAACAAGCACAGAAGAGTCAGCGGAAATAGATTAGAGAACGCTGATACGGTATTACTTGGATCGTCTTACGCTACCAGGAAAACAGATTTTAGCTCACCAAGTCATTAGCAGATCGGCGAACTATGAGCTTCGAGATGGAATTATTTACCTTCGGTCATTCTCTGGACCGTTGCTGCGATGTGTATCAAGAGAAGAAGGCAAGAAATTACTAGAATCAATCCATGAAGGAGATTGTGGAAATCACAGCGGCCAGAGAGCTTTAGCTTTGAAAGTAAGAATGCAAGGATACTATTGGCCTTGGATGAATAGTGATGCAAAAGAATATGCTCGTCGATGCAAACAATGCCACTTGTATGGAAGAAGAATCAAAGCGCCCGCAATGTCATTAAATTCAGTACTGAGCCCATGGCCCTTCGCCAAATGGGGCATTGACATCATTGGCCCATTGAATCCAGGCTCAGGACAACGGAAATACATCATTGTGGCAACGGATTATTTTACCAAGTGGTGTGAGGCCAAAGCTATCAAAAAGAAGACATGACAGGAAGTATTCACATTCATTTAGGAGAATATATTTTGCAGATTCGGCGTACCGACGGAAATATGTACTGATAATGGAAAAGAACTCGTTGGCGACAACATTAGAAAATTACTTGCCACTTACAACGTCAAACTAGGAAAGTCAACTCCATTATACCCTCAGAGTAATGGACAAGTGGAAGCCACCAACAAGACTATTGGAATGGGGCTGAAGAAAAGGGTGGAGAAGCACAAAAAAGCATGGTGCGAACATTTACATAATGTTTTGTGGTCTTACAGGACTATTGTCAGAGAAGCAACTGGAGCATCTCCTTTCCTACTTACCTTTGGCGCTGAAGCAGTAATCCCATATGAAGTAATCCTACCAACTACAAAGCATGAGGCATGGGAGAAGAATCTAAATACTGACTTGATTCTAGCACAGCTGGATGATTTAGAAGAACATCGGTTGATCGCTCTCACACATATGGAAAATTATCATCGCCGATTGTCTAGAGAATACAACAAGCGGGTGATCCCAAAGGAATATCAACCTGGCAAGTTGGTGCTACGAGAAATTCCCCCATCTCAGTGAAAGGGATGTAAGAAGTTAGAACCAGTATGGGAAGGCCCTTATATAATCAAAAGAGTAGCTGGAAGCGGAGCATACGTGCTGATTGATGAACATGGCGTGGAGCTAAAACATCCTTGGAACGCCAAATTCATAAAGAAGTATTATCCTTGAAAGAAACAATGTAAAAATCCGAAGTCTTGGGCGGGCATAATACCCAAGAAATCTTATTAGCTTATGAAAAACAACAGCGAATAAGATCCGGGGACGTAGGTTTGCTATTATGCGCCGAACCCCGTTAACAAGTCATAGTGTCATTAAATTTTTCGCTGGGTACTTTAACCACATCGACATCCAAAGCCTAATGGCTTCGCTAAAATAGTAAAATCATAGTCCAAGAGTACAACACATTGAGGCAAAAATGCCAACCATCAGGCTACCAAGCCATTTACTGAGGCAAAAATGCCAAATATTGACAAGGCTAAAAAGCCATATATTGAGGCAACATGCCATATATACAAAAAACCCTGATCAGGTACCAAGGCCAAGCGCCACCATTAAAAGCATAATGCCACTAATTTATAAAATTAATTGAAGCCAAAGGCTCTCATTTCAGAAGCATGAAAGCTTACTTGCTTCATTGAGTGAACAACCTCCTTGTAATGGTAAGCCCGACCCAGGTTAGTTGTAAGGCCAGTCGCGTTACTTGTTGGTCTGTAAGTGTTTGGCGAATAAGACCTTACCGGCGGAAGCCACCGTAGCATCACTCCGGCGAAAGCCATTGTGTAGTCAGCCTACTGGGAAACCCAAACAACTTATAATAGATCGCCGACGGGCACAAGTAATAATTGCGACTGGGGTGTTATCCTAGGCTCTGCATGAAATTGTTGGTTGTACAAGCACAAGACTTCATTCAATGGCAGGTTAAGTCTTTGAAGACAAATATGAAAGTAGTACACCGAATCCACAAAAGGAAAATCATACATCAATAAAAATGGTGGAAAGCATAAAATCTACATTCTCATTACGATACTTAAAACGATGGTGATGCAGTTCACTACAAAAAGAACAAAAGTAAAACGGCAGAAATACAAAAGATGTGTTGAAGGATACAAGAGGCTAGTTTGTTTCATCCCTTTCTTCATCGTTTCCCTTCTCTTCTTCTTCTTCTTCTTCTTCACATTTTTCTTCTTCGCCTCGTTTCCCACTGCCTGTAGCTTCAACACTTTGGGCTTCATCTTTTGGTTTATCTCCTTTTGTTTATTCTTCTTCATCGCCAATTTGTTCTTCGCTTTCTTCTTCTTGCTCTGGTTCTTCATCCTCTTCTATTTCCTCTTCTTCTTCATTTGCTTCTTCCCCAGTATTTTCATCATCTTCTTCTTCTTCGCCAGACCCAGAACCTTCGCCATCTTGGTCACAATCCACAACCTCATTCACAGCGGGAGGTTTTGGAGCAATGACATACTTGGCGGGTATCTTGAGATCAAGTTTGGGAAATTCCGTGTTAACAAAATCTTGAACGGCGACAAAATCCAGTAAAACCAGTTGTTGGCTATGCTTAGCTGCTTGATCCCTGAGATCTTTCTGAGCCTTGCTCAAATCAGTTTTGAGTTCATCGTGAATTTTCCCTAGATACTCAACCTTACTCTCAAGGCCTTCAATGATTTTCTGACACTTCTGATGATCTTGGAGTTTGAGATTCAACTCGGCGATTTGGTTGGGACACTGATGATGTTGTTCCAAAGCCTGGTTTAGTCTCTCCTCACAGCCATTATGATAAGTGAGCTTCCCAGCCAATTCAGAAATTGTGTCGTTACAAAGTTGATGATCCTCGACAATCTTCTTTCGCCTCTCTAGCTCGCCCTCCAGCTGTTTGATTCGCTCTGAGAAGAATAAAATAAGAAGTTAGAGTTGAGGCAAAGGTAAAGATACATCGAAAAGCACCCTAGAAATCTACCTTCTAGCTCGCTCACGTGCCTACAAGCACCAGTTTGGGCTTCTCTAAGGAGATTTAGATGGGACTCAAACTTAGTATTGATGGATGAGCCAGAAACGCTTGCCACTTGCTGAAGTTGAGACATCAGTTGGTTATTGAGTTGTATAGCCCTATCGTCATGGATCTTTGCAAAATCTTTCCACCTTTGAATTTCCTGCTGAGCGGTATCTCTCTCAGAAATTGCAAGGTTCAAGCGAGAGGCAAGTCTGTCAGCCCTTGCTTTCTCCTCTTGGAATAAAGAACTCGCCCTCATGTGATCCACAATGGCAGTTTCCTTCCGCTTGTTATTAAGTTCGGCTAGCCGGCCGGCGAGCGTTATCACGTTCGCTTTTAATCCATTTCAAATTGGCTTGGGTGGCTTTGAGAAGATTAATATTAAGTTCACTAACATAATCTAACTCTCGGCGATACCACTTAATAGTCTTAGCCTGGCCAAACAGCAGATTGCACTGCCTAGCATTAGCATCCGCCAAGTTATTTATCTCGGTTTCAACTCGCTTCAGTCGGGCATCAGAATGATGTTGGAAACCTTAGAAGGGGCAAGATCTAAGGGCCTCGGCGAAAGTCAAAAGCATGAAGAAAGACTGACATTTCAAAACAGCAAAGGATTAAGAGAAGCTTACCTTTCATGTCATTTTGCTCATTTGCATCTTTAGTATATGCATCCTGCAGTTTGGCAAACTCGGCGTTCTTCTCTCGGAGTTGTCGTTCAAGATTTTTGTTTTCACGATTCAGAAAGCCAATTCTATCGCTTTGCGCCTCAAAAGTTTCAATAAGACTCAGACAATGTTGAAATCCCTAAGAAAAGAAGGAAAGCAGTCAGCAAAATAAAACATATACACGCGAAGAGAGAAAAAATAAGAAGAATAATCACCATGGAGGCCATAGTGAAATGTTCTTGGGGAGTCAAGTCATGAGCCACAGAGGATAAATCCCTCGTCTGGGCAAAACCAGTTGTAGAATACTTCAACATAGCTCCATAATAAAGCGAGTCAAAGCTATCTTTTTCTTCAAGTTTGAGCAATTTGGAGAAAGAGTCAGCAAGTCTGTTAACTACTTCGCCGGTAGCACCCCTTCTTGGAAATCTGGGAGGCCTATCGCCAGGAGGCATCTTGTGCAAGTCTGTGAGAGCAGCGAAGGAAGTACTTGGAGCTCCAATCTCACCAACAGGACTGGTAAGAGCGGTACTGGTAGTAAGGGATTGCTGAGGGTTAGCAACATTCTCGCCAAGATTAGTGACAGAGACCCCAGATTCCTGCTCAAACTGAGTCCCCATAGGCTCTGGGTCAGTCATCACTACATCGCCATCCTTCTCCTCTGAGATGGTTTCCAAGTTATCAGATGCAGTTGTTCTTCCCTTGAGATGAATGGACAGCTTCTTAGAAGAAGGTTTTGTTGAAGCTGGGGTCATACTCTTTAGGCGAGTGGAAGCTGGCTGAGGCAAAATTGTAGCAGGTTGCAGAGGCAAAGTGCCGCCAGCATTAGCGGATGATTCGCCTTGAGGTTGCTCGGCGGAAGGATTGGCTTTGAGCTTTTTTAATGTTTGGCGAAGTTCTTCCTCAGGAGTTAAGACGGGAGCATTCTGCGAATAAGATGGCACAACTATCAGATCTTGAAACAAACAGAGGCAAATATAGATATATATTTTAAAAATATATGAATATATTTTTAAAATAAGCGAGACTTAGTATGTTTGTTGCCAGATCTTCCGATGTGCTCTTCTAAACGCATTCCAAGATAAATATAGATATATATTCTAATGCAAATGGCTTGTTACCTGGTTGGTAGATTCTCTCGCTTTGGTTTCTGATGGTTTCCTCTTTCTGGCGGTGCTAGATTTCTTGACGGAGGAGGGCAATAACATCCAAATGCCCTTTGGATCCATATGAATTTTCCCATCCGTATCACGATACAATTTCTCTTCATCCCAATTCACTTGGAGGAAATCATGATCTTTAAAATGCTTATGTTCTTCAGGAAAATCCAGTCGCTTGATTGTCTTCTCTTTGTCACACCATCCTAACAGCCAAGGGCCTTCTAACAAGCAAGGCAAATTGGACCAACCGCACTCAGTACTTTTTCTCGCCGTGGTGGTACCAGTAACTTCCTTGTTATCTACAGCACCAAGCATGACCTCCTTTGGCTTTAACTTTTTCTTGGTAACAAAGCGATAAGCCCAGGGTTCACCCCTTATCGTGGAAGGAAGAACATCATACTGTTTCAGGAAATTCTCAACAGTATATGATTCAGGAGGAAACCGCCCCTCCTCAAACAGGTCTGGATAGTTGGTCTTGTTACTATGGCGAAGCTTCCACTCCACCAAAATGCAAATATCATTCGCCATAAGTTGAAAGGGACTTTTCTTTATCGCCATAAATAGTTCACACATGAACGTATCAGCGGGATCATACAAAGGGAATAAATTCTCCTTCCCAGCTTTGAGTGTGCCGTAGGCAGTCACTGCCTTCTCGGCGTGTTGACCATTCATGCAGAGATCTTCTAGAGTAGTTGGAGTTGAAGCCTTTTTCAAGCTTTCAAAGGGATTCAGCGTCAAGGGTTCAATGAAGATTTTGTCAAAGGCGCAGTACTCAGGCCATTGCTTCCATGATGGTTATGTGGCAGTCTTGGCAGCGGTAGAAGAAGATGGAGATCTAGTCTCATTGGTCGGCGAACCGACTATTTGAACAACAGGATTCGTATGGCGAGAAGAAGTTTGAGCAGCAGAAGCCATATGCACATAGTTGATGTCGGAAGTAGATGCAGGTGAGATAGCGGCTAACCAGAATAGCCAGAACTACCGGAAAGAAGGAAGTTGCAGAACTAAAAAACGCAGAAATGAAGGATTAAGGTAGGGATCCCACACAGAAATGGTGATAGGGTGAAGATCAAGGGGAAAAGAGAGACGAAGAGAAAGTTTTATAACCGGGAAAGGCTTAAAGCAGAGGGAGTAGCAGCATCAGTGGTTTAGGGTTTTAATGAAAAAGAAAAGCTCTGAAAACTCGAAGGTGAAGAAGAAGGTAAAAGGAAGAAGGAAGAAAATAGGTTGATATTTATAGGGCAGAGGAGGGGAGAGCAACCAACGCGAACGGTTACAAGTCATAAAGCAGGGAGAACCGCATGAAGGACGTGTGGCATAACTGAAGCAGAAGTGGAGAACGTGGGCACGGCATTTTCGGCGAGTTAAGAAAAATTTCACCCCCGACGATCAAAGATCTTGGAGATGAAAGAGGAAAAGTGTAAGGGTAGAAAATGCCTTTGCCTGATAATAGCATCCTAAGGGCGAAGGTCTACTAAAGAGGTCACTCATGAGAAGTATGGAATCACAGGCAAAATCTTTGGGTGAAGCATTCGACAATATGACGTACCAGCGAGACACTCAGAAGAAGCTAGCGAGCGAAGTGATATCAACGAAAGGAAGGGCGCCACAACGGAGGTAGATATGAAGTAGTTGAGAATTTCTTACTCGTCAGAACGGATAGATTGGCAAGGTGAGAGAATTGTAATCATGTTATATTAGTGAAATCCCTCGGATGTAGTCCTCCTTTATGAGGGCGAACCAAGTAAAAACCATTGTCAAGTATCTCTAACCCATAACTCTTTATTATCTTTTATATGCATCATTGGGTGTATGTTTGTGTATGATATTTGGGTGTACAGTCGAAGATCTAACCCTTGGGATTTTAGACTGTTACATTATCTCTTGAAATGACCCCAACGGTGAACGCGTCCATGAACGCGTACATGTGTTGCTTTTGGTATTTCAAAGAACGAGCTAAGTCTGAATTCTCCTGAACTCTATTGACTGCTCTGTGAACGCGTTCATATAAGCCATGCGAAAACTTCCAACTCCATATCTTGAAGTTTTCGGTCTAGGCATGATTAGTTCTCGGACTTGTCGTGACTTGTCCCGTGGAATTCAACAACTTAATCCAAGCGATGTTCAAACTAAGTATTTGTACCAGAAGTCGCAAAGCGATGTCCAAACAAGTATTGGACCAGAAGTCGCGGACCTTCAAACAAGGTTGAGTCTTCTTTAACTTTTGGCTTGGTCCAAAATTCTTAGAAGATTGAGAATGGGTATTCAAGCTATGGACTTTCATAGTTCCGGAACTTGCTTGAGCCCTACTCAAGGTTGCTTAAACTTTAAGCAAAGCCTCCCTTGGTGATCACTATAAATAGACGACCTTCTGCAAGATACAATCTTAATCCTCTA